>JAJIBD010007285.1:0-46184 GCA_021461705.1 Cryptotis parvus | reverse complement strand
AATGCACTAGAAGAGAGTCTACTACAGAGAGTTATACCACGCACATAACAGAGCCTGGCAAGCTACCTGTGGTCGTATTTGATATGCCAAAAACCATTAATAATTATAGGCCTCATTTCCGTGACTGAAAGAATGGTCTGAGGCTCTTCGTTTCCTGGAGCAAGCAGATGCCCTTGGGCTACACTAGCACACAACAGGATGTAGGAAGATGTTACTGGTGCCCGCTCAAGAAAATTGATGAACAATAGGAAGACAAATGATACACAAATGAATGATATAAAAGGGGACTCAGGTCAGGTGACTTCCTCTTTGATCCTACAGTTGTACCCAGATGAATGCAGTTCTCAAACACAGCTGGAGAATAAAGACAAAGCAGAGGGACAAAAAGCATGAGACACAAACAGTAGGGAACAGATTTCAGAGCCCCCAGGGAAAGATCGGAAGACTGCTGAGACAGCACTGGGCATGTAGAACAAAGGGCCATGGGCAACATGACCAGTTGAGCATCAAGGGACAAGATCCTGAAAATACAGATGACAACTCCTTATACAAGACAGTGGGGAACATGTAATTACCTTCTTAGGTTGTTAGATACATAGAAATTTATATAAATCTGGAGTTCTGTATGCAAATTTCACCAATACCAATGAGGACCCACATGCTGAGGAGCTAGTTTAGTCTTTATACCAGACTCACACACTCTCAACTGACACCTTGGGCAGCACAGAAACCAGAAGTTCCCAGGTCCAGGCACATAAGGATTTCTCATCATTCATTTGACACTTAGATCAAGGAAAAAAAATTAAAGTCCGCCTGTTCTTGATGGTTTGTCAATATAAACACCTTACCAAGGCAAGGCAGAGACCTACGAAGACATAAAGGTTGGAAATTAATTTATTATACATAATAAAGGGATTAGAGTAAATGAGACTTCCTTTGGTGCATTGAAGCATAAGGATTTTAAAAACCAAGAGTATAAAAAGAAGTTACATAAAGGAAGATATTACGAGAGAATTAGTTTTAATTGGGTGCAATTTGACTGGATTCCCAGAGGTTACTTGAGAACATCTGGAGCGATTTTCCACTGGGAAGAAAGAAAGTACTGGCAGCTAGTGAGCAGAAAACAGAGAGGCATCTAAACATCACATAGGGCACAGAATGGCATCCAAAATAAAGGATTTCCAGCCTAAAATGTCAATGGGAACCTACAGAGAAGGAAAGAAAAATAAACCTAACTGCATTTGAAAAAAAAATGAGATTAAATAGAAAACAAGAAGTTCTCCAGGGCCACAATAGCTCAGGAAGTTTTAATGACTTCTGATGAATTTTTAAGTTGTTTCTGCATGCTTACATGTACTAAGATTTTTATTTCTCAATGTTAAGAGCTGTATACTAGTCTTGTGATAATGACACTTTGGATCAGAAAGAGGAGGCACAATCAAAAAAGTTAGCAAGAAGAATGAAATAGTAAAATGGGGGAGAACCAACTCTGATATTTGAACGAGACAGAAAAGGAGAGGAAGGAAGTGAGGCAAGGCTCATATGTCCTAACCATGACAGACTCACAAATCAAAGGAAGGGGTGGGTATTCTGCCAGTATGTGACAAGGAGATAATGACAGGAAAAAAGATGACCCAGAATAATAAATCTTCCAGAATTATAAACAAATGATCAAATTCCCATTACAGTAAAAAGATCTCAAAATTGCTACCACCTATGTAGAGAAGTTCCAAGGGGTGTCACACAGTTTGGTCATTGCTGCACAGCCACCTGGTGCTCCACTAAAGATAGCACTCTCTGTGTGACATGGGGATCCCAGACTACAGAGTTTCCAACAATGTGCTCAGCACAGGTGGGTAGATTGAACTCATGGCCTCATGCCTGCAGGTACATTTTGTCAATGAGTCACCATCACCACCAAACCACCACCATCCTTAACCCACTGGACCCCATCCTTCAGGTACTTTCTATATTCTAAGAAATTTTTGTGTAAAAATTTTTTAAAAATTTATTATACCACCGTGAGATATACAATTAAAAAGATGTTCATGTTTGGGTTTCAGTCATACAGTGTTCCAACACCCATCCTACTACCAGTGCCCATTTACCATGACCAATGTTCCTTGAATGAATTCCCTCTCCCCCAGCTTTGTTTACTCTCTCTCTCTCTCTCTCTCTTTCTCTTCCTTCTCTTACACATTGTGGCTTGCAATACACATGCTGCAATACATACATTTAGAGGTTATCATGTATATCCCTTTGCCTACATTCAATAATTAGTTCTATGCTGGTATTATGATTTCCATACATAAAGTACATCAAAGAAAATATAGGATAAACACTCTACGGCATTGAAGCTAATGACATCTTCAAAGATAAAACACCACTAACAAAGCAACTCGAAACAAAAATAAACATATGGGACTACATGAAATTAAAAGCTTCTTCACCTCAAAAGAAACAGTGACCAAGATAGAAAGATAGTCCACAGAGTGGGAAAAGTATTCATCCTATATCCGTCTGATAAGGGGTTAATATCCAGGATATATCAGGCACTGGTAGAACTTTACAAGAAAACAGCCAACCCCATCAAAAAATAAAGAAATAAACAGAAACTTTGACAAAGAATAAATTCAAATATCCAAAAGACAGATGAAAAAAATGCTCATCATCACTAATCATCAGAAGAGATGCAAATCAAAACAACAATGAGATATCATCTCACACCACAGAGACTGGCACATATCTAAAAGAGCAAGAACAACAGTGCAGGTATGGATGAGGGGAGAAAGGGACTCTCATTCATTGTTGGTGGGAATGTCGACTGGATACAGCCTTTTTTGGAAAACAATATGGGCATTCCTCTGAAGACCAGAAATTAAACTCCCATTTGAACCTTCCATACCATTCCTGGGAATATACTCTGGGAGGCCAAAGCACACAGCAGAAATACCATCTGCACTTCTATGTTGATAGCAGTACTATTCACAATAGCCAGAATCTGGAAACAACCAGAGTGCCAAAGTACAGATGACTAGATACA
The DNA here is from genome assembly GCA_021461705.1 of Cryptotis parvus. NCBI lineage: Eukaryota > Metazoa > Chordata > Mammalia > Eulipotyphla > Soricidae > Cryptotis > Cryptotis parvus. Next base: position 43,141 of record JAJIBD010007285.1, on the reverse strand, counting down.
GAAACTGTGGTACATCTACACAATGGAATACTATGCAGCTGTGAGGAAAAATGAAGTCATGAAATTTGCCCAAAAATGGATGGACATGGATAGGATCATGTTGAGTGAAATTAGTCAGAGCGAAAAGGACAGATATAGAATGACTGCATTTATTTGCTGGATAGTTAAGCAAGACAGAGAAAGGAATAGGGCACACAAATTTTTCTTTCATTTTTTTTAAAGATACCTGGCAGTGGAGATACCAGGAAAGCCTTATTATCCACGCATTACATTTACAAAATACATGAATCAAATTTGATAGACAATCAGGTGACCTCTTACAGCACTCAGAATCCTCACATGAAAGTTTTTAGACACATATATACTAGAGGGGTATAAGGTAATAAACTAGAGGTGATGGCTGACATGCTTGACTAAAGATCAAGGCAAGTAGGTGACATACATATAATTATTTACATTTTATGTATGAGAAATCTCAGGCATGGAAAAATAAAATTACTTCCCATTGTGTCATAGGAAAAATTTTGACTCAGGCTCAGAACCTTGTCACCTTGATTTTAAGTCTTAAAGAACAGTTAAAATAATAACACTACAAAAAATAAAATAGAGGGTCTGGAGTGATAGTCCAGTGGGTAGGGCGCTTGCCTTGCATGTGGTTGACCCGAGTTCAATCCCCGGCATCCCTGACACCACCAGGAGTAATTCCTGAGTGCAGAGACAGGAGTAACCCCTGAGCATTTCCAGGTGTGACCCAAAAAAGCAAAAAAAAAAATAAAATAAATAAAATAGAAATAAGCAGCAAACTCACAAACAAATGTTCAATAGTAAATGTAAGTCATAAGTCATATTTTTTAACCCATTAACAGATGTAAGAAAAGTAAGGGCTAAGAGTGAATAAGTTGAATTTTTTTTTTTTGGGAAAGCAGCCTGGCAATAAAAATGAGTATTAACAAAATTATATTGTTACATTAAAGAATTGTCCTTGAGCAATACTAGTCCCTGGCATACCATTATGTAACAAAGACAACTAGGAAAATGCCCCTAAGTGTTAATGAATTTCAATAAAGTCTATGGATAGTTGGAGCCTTCATCATATTGACCTTCATCAATCTGCATATGAGATAAATAGGGAGATTAAAGTCAGTAGCAGTACAGTGGGTAGGGTGCTTGCCTTGCTTGTGGCCAAACTCAGTTCAATCTCCGGCATGTCATATGGTCCTCCAATATTTCCAGGAGTGATCCATGAGGACACAGACAGGAGTAAGTTCTGAGCACTGCTGAGTGTGGCCCTAAAACAAAACAAAAAAAATCAGTAGCAGAGATCACTTGATCATTTGACATTTAATTATTCATTGATTTGCTCAAGTGAGGGCAGTAACATTTCCATTTGACCCTATCATGTGCCAATGTAGCCCAATGGCATCTGGTTGCTTCAGGAATATGAAGAGCCTCAAACCATTCATTCAGGGTCTTGATGAAGAAGACTGACCACCTCGTAGGTGGGTGGCCGCATGATCTTTTGACATCCCGTGGGATCCAGTCAGTAATGGCTCTAGTGAAGCAATCCTCTCCAAATCGCATTACATGTCTAGCCCATCTTATTTTCGATGCGTTGGCAAACGGGTACAGCATCCCTGACTCTGGATCAGGGACAGAGGCTGGAAACTTCTGATTCCTTCTCTCTCACTTGAGTGAGGCGTGATATTCCAAGAATAGCTCTTTGAATTCCTATTTGGGAGACCTGAATAGCATTCTCATTCTGCTTTCATAGGACCCACATCTCTGAGGCATATGTTAATGCAGGGAGAACAGTGGAGTCAAAGAGATGTGCCTGGAGCCGGAGGTTCTTTATCTTTTTAGTTATTTCTTCGATGCTTTTGAAGGCATTCCATGCTGCTCACTTCCTCCTGCACAGATCAGGTTTTAGGGCATTCATCATGTTGACTTCTCAACCTAGGTACTGCATTCAGAGATGTTTGTTCCATTGAGAGTGAATGGGGCCTCTGGAACTAGTTCATTTCTCATGAACATAGTTTTGTTGAGATTCAGCTGTAGAGCCATCTTTCCACATTATCGGTCAAAGTCAGCCAATATTTGTGCTGCTTGGCTAATGTTTGGTGTTATTAGAATGATGTCATCAGCGAAGCAGAGGTGGTGTAGTTGCCAACCCGTCTATCTTCACTCCCATTCCTTCCCATTCTAATTGTCGCATAGTGTTCTGAAGGGTGGTACTGAAGAGTTTTGGTGAAATGGTATCACCCAGCTGAACCCCCTCTTTTGACATCAATAATCACTTCCTTGTAGAATGGTGAGATCCTGGTGGTGAATCCATAATACAAATCACAAAGGATCTTATCGTATTGGGTTTGAACGCTCTGTTTGGCTAAGGGCTCCATGACCAATTCAGTCTCCTCAGAATCAAAGACTTTCTTAAATCAATGAAGGTGAGACAGAGCAGCATCTTGAACTCCCTACAAACTTCAATGAGCTTGGTTACCATGTGGAAATGGTAAATTGTGCTGAATCCTTTTTGGATTTTCAGAGAACATTCATTCACTAAATACTTTATAACAGAAGAAGGACTTAAGAGTATACAGAGGCCAAAGAGTTGAGGTGACTTTAGTACACAAGCAAAAAACTCTACAAAAGGTGTATCAGTCAGAAGAGGCAACATCGCACTGCACTAACAAACAAGGTGTGTGGTTTAGACCATTCCTGTTACATGTTTCTCCTGGGTCAGCCACATAATCAGACTACTGTATCTTTCTTACTCCAGAACCAGGCTGCAGGGACAGGAGCAATAGCACAGTGGGTAGGGCACTTAGTTTACACGTAGCCATTTTGGGTTTGATCCTTGGTATCCCAAATGGTCCCTGAGCCCCACAGGGAGTGATCCCTTATAAGTGATCTCTGATCTTAAAACTTAAGATCAGAGAGGATACATATGTGTGTGTCTGTGTGTGTAAGTGTACATATACAAAGAGATGATTTGTTCCTATTAATAATTTAATATTTTGGGACCACAGCTATGACCCAACGAAAGTGTTTGAGCACTTGCTTTACATGTGATTGCCCTGAGTTCAGTTCCTGGCACTGTGTAGTCCCCAAAGCACTCTAGGTGGTGCCCAACAATTAAAAAATAATTTAATATTCTTAATATCAAAGAGTCCTTAAACATTAATTAAAAAGTTATGAAGAACCTGCTGTAAAATAAGAAAACACCAATATGAGAGAGAAAATTGGCTATATGTGTCAAGCCACCAAGCCAGCTTCAGCTGATGGACAAGCCTCTATTCACAGTATCTCAGTCCCTAATACAGAACCATCCACACGGGGCAGTGAATCAAGATTCAGCCACATCAACTGCCTGTTTTGGGCTTCTTTGACTTGGACTTTGCCCTGTCATGTTTGCACCATAATAAGTTTCACATTCTCTGTCCCTTCTGCAATAGCAAAAGTTCCTTTTTGAGTTTATTTTAAAAGTAAAGTCATTTTTTGTGATGTGACTGTATAAACCCCTCTGTTCGTGCTTTTTTATTTTAACTAAAGGGGTTTGCTTTGTTTTGATAGGTGGCTGTAGTCCAAATGAATTCATTTTCCTTCCACACTCAATTCTATGATATCAGTTGAGAACAAGCAAACAGGATTTAGCTGGAAACAAGGGTGGAGATGCCACATTTTCTTCAGAAACTCCAGACTCCATTTAACACACAAATTTATCCTGCTAGGGGAAACTTTAAGCAACTGCCACAAGCGAAAAACAGGATTTACATTTGCTAATGAAAATGTTAAAGATTTCTGATGAAATTGGCCTTCTGGCCATGTTTCCTTTTCAATTGTATTTGGAAAAAATATGCATACAAAGTGAATAAAAGAAAAAAAAATCTTAAAATTGTATCACTCACAAGGACATGATGAGGAAAACTGAAAAAGCTACATTTTTCTCTTGAGTTCATGAATTTAATAGAAAGAAGAAATTCTTCCAGGAAATAATCTTCCTTTCCTCAAAATCTAGTTTGTGAGAGCCATGAAAGTGACTTTCAGTCACTCACCCCTCACCTTCATCTACACGTGGAGGTTGATTTAGAAGCCCTGCGGCCCTCACATTATCTGGCCTATACAGGGACTATAGGCCTCTGAAGGAGTTCCACAGAGCACTTTAGCCAAACCCAGACTGTCACCCAGGAAAACGATGGTCCTGCTAGGTAACTGTTCCTTCCCTACCACAAGCAACTATTGAAACTTGAGGACTGCCAGCATTCACTGCACACATCCCCCTGTTCTTGCAGTTTTTTATTGTTGTTCTTTGGGTTTCTTTGGTGTTTTTTGTTTTGTTTTGTAATTTAGTTGGTAGAGTAAGGATGGGCTGGACATGTGATGTGACTCGGGATGACTACTGGACTAGAGCCTTTACTGACTGGATCCCACGGGAAGTCAATAGATCACATGGTCGCCCACCTACAAGATGGTCAGACTTCTTCGTCAAGACCCTGAATGAAAAGTTTGAGGTTCTTCGTATTCCTGGAGCAAGCAGATGCCATTGAGCTACACTGGCACATGAAAGGGACAAATGTAAATGTTACTGGTTCCCACTTGAGCAAATAGACAAATAATGGGATGTCAAGTGATCAAGTGATCAAGGTAAAATTGGCCATAAAACAATTTTGTTCTAATATGATTTTTTCTTAAAAAAATGTTGGTTGATGGCTTGATTTCATGTCTCTGTTAACAAACACCACTTTTTGTCAACTGCGATATTTCATCATTTTCTGGTATAGTACTACATGCTTTGGCTTCCAACTTTGAAGATCAAAAATTAAAAACAGCGGTTGCAGGGTATGGGGGAGGTGGCAGTAAAATGTAAAAATTAAAAACAAAAATGAAGTTGGGCCCCATTTTTATATAGTGCACAAAGTTACTTCAAAATGAATAAAGACCTTAATGTCAGATATGAAACCATAAGTGATACCGAGGACACCATAAGCAGAACCCTCTGCGACATTGAATCTGACAGCATCTTCAATGATTCAATGCCTTTGGCCAAGAAAATGGAAGCAAAGATAAACAAATGGATTGTGCCAAATTAATAGTTTAAACATTCCACAGTTTGGAAGAAAATCTTGTTCCACAGTCATAAGACAAAGGGTTAGTATCAAAGATGTATAAAGTATTTGTGAAACTTAGCAACAAAGCAACAACCCCATCAAAAATAGGGAGAAGAATCAATGAACAGGCACTTCTTCAAGAAGGCATCTAAAGGTAAATATGTATATGAAAAAGTGTTCAGGATCACTTAATATTAGGGAAATGAAAATCAAAACAATACTGAACTATCACTTCATACCAAAGAGACTTGCACAAATATAAAAAGAACAAAAACAACTGGTATTGGAATGAATGTGGGGAAAAGGAAACCTCATCCACTGCTGATAGGGATGCCAATTGATCCAAACTTTTTGGAAAGCAATATGTACACTTCTCACAAAACTAAGATCTGAACTTCCATATGACCCAATAATTCCACTTCTTAGCACTTTGGGCTCAAAGTGCTATTTTTGAAAGAAATTTGCACTCCCATGTTTACTGAAGCACTATTTCTGGAAACAACTTGATTAGAAAAAGGAAACTGCAATGTGTGTATTAAAATATACATATATAACATATACATAAATAATACATACATATATACATATATTGTATCTATTGAAAACATATGTATAACATATATATGTTATATACAAGCCTGGCAAGCTTCTCGTGTTGTATATGATATCCCAAATTCCAGTAACAATTATATTAGGTCATTCCCATGACCTAATATAATGTTTTGAGGCTCTTTATGTTCCTGTAGCAAGCCGATGCCCCTGGCTCTACTGGCACGAGACAGGACATATGGAGATATTACTGGTGCCCGCTCTAGCAAATAGATGATCAATGGGAATATCGTGATCGTGATCGTGATATACATATACATGTATATAACATATATGTATTTAATATATACTCAGTTATAAGAAAATAATAAAATCATGCAATTTGCGTGTTTGTGGAACTGGAAAATATGCTGAATGAAGTCAGCTGAGAGTAGCTGTGTAAACAAAGAATAATCTTCCTCATCTGCAAATGTAAAGAAAAATTGCAAAGGAGCAACAAGTGACCAAAGGCCATTGAACTGGAGAGTTGGCCTATACAACTGAGGTGGAGGGAAATGGGCACTCTGGTTGTGGGTGTGGTGTTGTGACAATGTGTCTGAGTATGTTGGGCACCAACAAAATCTGGGAGCAGAGTAAGAGATTCCCTTTTGCCCCAGGGATCAGCAGCTGGTGGATGGAGAGAGACGTGAGAATACAGCAAAGTTTCAAGAAACCCCAGACTTTAGGTTCCTCGCTGGGCCCGGCCACTTGTAGGTTTAGAATCCAAGGACAAGATGGTAATTACTACATGCTAAGACCCAACAGGGAAGAGAAGGGAGAGAAAGAAAGGAAGAAAAGGCAAAAGACAAAAAAAAAAGCCAAAAGGTGAAAAGGCTACAGCTTTTAGATCTTTCCAACTCAGACCAATAGAAAGCAGTTAGGGTCAATCCTCCCTCAGGTAACTTCTCCCAGGACCTCACCTAGTTCCATTGAAATATTAATGTTGCCCAGCCAATGCTGAAGGTCCTTGATAGATGGGGGATAGGCATCTGAGATGAACTTTCTCAGAATACAAAGGCATGCATCTGTACCAATGAATATTCTACAGCCAGGTATATAATTCTCCAAGCCTTCACAAGATTCTCGTCTTTCCTTCATAGTTGTTTTGTATATTAGCCTTTAGACTTATCAGAGGGCCATGCTTGCTTGCTTGGAGGCAAACAGCATTTCTCTCTGGTGTAATTACTTAGAGATCCAATGTGGCCAGGCAAATATACTGGTAAAATCTATCTAGTCCCACGATGATTGTGGCAGCATGAGAGAATATTTATACCAGCTAACATAGAATACATGGTAAGATATACTGCCACATTCAGACTTTTTGCCCCTTTATATACAAAGTGGCCTGCAGGGGGTAACTCCAGGGAAGATGCAGAGGCTCTGAGCAACACTGCAACAAATGTATGCATAAAATCCTATCATTAATTGCAAACCACAGTTCTTTAATAAAAATTTAAATTAAATCAAAATGCACAACACTATGAATGAAGGAAAGACTTGCAAAACAACAATATCACAAGAGAATTTGTGCAGTAGTGCTGTGAATCTACATGTGTTTAAACCTTTCAACTGTATGACTGAAACCCAATCATTAACAGCTTTGTAATTGTCTATCTCATGGTGATATAATAAAATCGAAAAAAAGAAAACTGTCTGCCTGACTATACATTCTCTTCTTCTCCTTCACCTTCTTCTTCCTCCTTCTCCTACTTCTTCCTTCTTCTCCTCCTTCTCCTTCCTTCTTTCTTCTTCTCCTCCTTCCTCTTTCTCTTCCTCCTCCTCCCTTTTCTTCCTCTTTCTCTTCCTCGTCCTCCTTTTTTTTATTCTCCTCCTTCTGCTTCTTCCTCCTCTTCCTCTTCCTCTTCTTCTCCACCTCTTCTCCTCCTCTTCCTCCTACTCCTCCATCTCTGTCTGTCTCTCTCCCTTCTTTTACAATTTGTGGCCTGCAATACATACACTTAGGGGTTATCATGTATATCTTTTTCCCTATGTTCAATGTGAGAGCACTTTTCTAAACCCGCCTGTTATAGACACCTATGTATTTTAATGTGATTTTATTTTTATTCAACAATATAAGTTTTAGGAGTCACAGACTTTAAGTAGATCATTCACTGCTATGCTCCAAGACCCAAAAGCATTCTTAGAAGATAATAGAGTTTCATGAAATATTTATTGAATGAATTAGTGGGAATGGATTATATAATACAAGCTAGAAGTTCCAAAACTATATGTGAACAGAAAAAAAATAAATGTCTGGCAGAAATTGTATAGCTAGAACAAGCATGGGAAGTAAACTCAGTTATGAATCAGAACAAGCAGTTTGAACATGATAATTGAAGGGAAAGGATCCAAAATTATTGGTGATAAAGGAATGATTGTCAGGTAATAAAATCCATGTTTTAGGGAAATAATTAGATGGCAATGTTAAGACAATACAAATGTAGGACAGGGCTGTAAACTGTGGCTATGGGATCTTATTACTTGTCAGAAATTTAGTTAAGAATAAACAAAGGTAGAAACATTAGGATGAATAAAACAATGATTAATTTGAGAGACCAAAAGGAAATAGAAGAACTTGTGCAGTGAACTGAATGAAGGGAGAAAGTTAGAAGTGGTTAATGTTATAGGTACTGACTGGAACTGCATAAATACTTGATAAATATTAAGTAAATTAACCAGGACACAGATACACAGGGCAAAGATGCTACCGACTCTCCCTGTGCCCAACTGATCATGAGGCATCTGGGAGGGAAGGCGGGTTCTAGCCCTGGCCCTCCATCACAATAGAGCCTCACAAGAAACCAGAGGAATCCCCACACAATGAGGGCCACCATTTTCAACATCTGGACTCCAGAGCTCGTTAGAGCTCCACCCAAGAAGAAAGCCGATCTCTTCCCATTATGCTAGGCTATTTTGTGGTGGTGTGGTTCATCAATAAATGCATGAACTGAGAGTTTACTACCAAGAGTATACCACTCACAAGGCTGAGCCTGGCAAACTACCCATGTCATATTTGATATGCCAAAATCCAGTAACAATTATAGACCTCATTCTCATGACCTGAGCGAATAGTTTGACACTTTTTGTGTTCCTGGAGTGAGCAGATGCCCCTGGATTTCACTAGCACATGACAGTACGTAAGGAGATGTTACTGATGCCTGCTCGAACAAATTGATGAACAATGGGAAGACAAGTGATACAAGTGACAAGTGAAATTAACCAGGCTTGAATGACCTAGCTTATGGTGATAATTTAATCAAATTAAAATACATAAAGTACAAGTTAGGGCATTGTTAATTTAGTGGATGGAGAGACTCCAGGTGTGGTTGAGGATATCACGTACCAAGACAAAGTTTGGTATAAAGTTTAGGGGATGAAAATCTGGTGACCTACCAGAGGAGATATTTCATAAAGAATGTAAGAGAGGAAAAGAATGTTAGAGAGCATACCATATAGAAATCAGGAAAAGCAAACTAGAAGAAGGATAAACCAATGAAGGACAAAAAACAAGGCTTCAAGATCTTGGGAAAAGTAATGAAATGATTCAATCAATTTTTCTCTTCTCCAACAACCAAACAGGAGAGAAAAATGCAGGTACTTTAATCTCCATTTCACGAAAAAGTGAAAATGAAAACTCAGACAGAGTCATAGATTCATTTCAACTAGTATAAGGAATAGAAAATAAAGGCCAGACTCAAGTACTAGTTTTCTCACTGAACCTTCAATGCTCTTTAATAAAGCATAGATCCAAAGGGTCAGGAAAGATCTGTACTAAGTGTTGTGATCTTAGAGAATCTCAAAGTGGACACATCTGCTTCACTAGTGTTCCACATGACCTAAAATGTTTATCTTGGACATTTTATTTTAGGAAAAAGGAATTTTCTAAACAACTTTAAAATCACACTTTTACAGAGATTATTTCAAGTCATGAACACATTAGCAACTCTTAACATGATTTTTCTCTCAGGACAGCCCTGCACATGTTCTGTTTCCATCAAATTTCCAAAAGAGAAATGACAGATTAAAAAGGATGCAAGAACATAAAGGATAAAAGGGAATGGGTTTTGTAAGCAGAAAAGTACCACTGTTTATCTAGTAAGTATATGCTAGTATGTACAAAAGAAAAGGAAATAATAATGGGACCCATGGCTGTAGATGAATAGTTCAGTCTGGAAGGCAGCTGGATAGTGTAGATTAGGTTTAGGTCCTGGAGGGCTAGAATTGAAGCAAAACACCCAAATGTGAAGCAATACATTAACGGCACTGAATATCAGAGGGCAAAGCAATTATTAAATTTTCAAGATTTGAGAGGACACCCAAAATATCAGAGAATTGAAACAGAAATAGGAATTGAAAGGTAAGGGTCAGGTCTAGCCAAAGGAAGCTAAATAAATGACTCATAAAGAGATATTTCTGACCACAAGCAACCATAAATATTTATGACTACTGCTCACTTGCCAGTTGGTGCATGGGTTGGTGAGTAGTGAACCTAAAGCCATAACCATATAAGCTCTCTGATCTTGAAAAGATGCTATGCCTTTCGAGTCTCAGATCACTCATCTATAAAAACGATGATTTGATTAAATTATTTCTAAACCCTCCTCGAGGTCTAATATCAAATGAATTCTTATTTCTATTATTGAGATCAGAGCTACCTTATGTTTTTAATGCAAACCCCAAAGCAAAATCACACTCAAAATATTTTAAATTCATTTATTTCTACATTAAGCAAACTGTCAGATGCTGAAATCACCCATTGATTTATTTCTTACCTTCTAAACAACAATTCCTTTTAGGAAAAATAAAAGTGAAACAAACCTAGAGGTTGAAACAAGAGGGCATTTCAAATTTCTAAATTGAAGCAGAAAAGGAAGAAAGGTTTAAAGGTATTATAATAGCTGCTTTTCTGCTTTCCCACTAAGAGCTTTTTATCTGAAAGTTTTAGCCAAAATGCTAACAAGGTATAACTTCAGAAATTCATCAAATAAAGCCATTTCCATTTCCAAAGGTATGACTCCTCTTTGTATTTCAGGCACCATGAAAAGGGAGTCCAAGGGCTTGGTACCCATGAGACTTCCAAGTGTACTAGTCCAGGTATTCCTGATTAAGAGCAAGATCCCCAGCCCCCCCCCCTTCCCCTTTACTGTAACAGCTCCATGGACTTACTTTTCTTCTTCATTTATTATATTGAAAATACTTTTATTTATAGAACTATGAGAGGAGAGGTCATAGTATTTACATTTGGCTCATTTCACTTAATATAATTTCCTCCAATTTCTTCCTTGTTGTATATCTGTATCTCTATATCTCTATATATTCATATATATTCACCTGTCATCAGATTATTTCTTTGTCTTTAAGCATGAAACTACTAGAACAATTCAACATAGACATTTATCTAGATATGATTTGCATAAAGTGATGGTGAGGGTCTTCCATTTTCCACATCCGGACTTCCCCCTCATCAGAACTCCACCCAGCAGACCAGCCTATCACAGCCTGGCTTGTGTGGCTGCAAGCGGCCATGCAGTTCATCAATAAATGCTGGATTTTGAGATGACTACAAGAGTATGCTACCCGCAGGGCAGAGCCTGGCAAGCTACCCATGTCGTATTTGATCAGCCAAATACTAGTAGCAATTATAGACCTCATTCCCATGACCTGATGGAATGGTTTGAGGCTTTTTATGTTCCTGGAGCAAGCAGGTGCCCTGGGCTCTACTTGCATGAGACTGGTCATATGGAGATGTTACTTGTGCCCGCTCGAGCAAATCTATGATGAACAGGAAGACAGTGATACAGTGAGACAGTGATGAGAGGAGACTGAGATTGTGAGGGATACATACTCAAGAGAAAATATGGACTTTTTTCAAAGGGAGAGTCAAAAGTACAAATATCAAGTTGAAAGTTTAATTACTACTGCTTTGTAGTACAGTTTGAAGTTGGGAAAGGTGATACCTCCCATCTTATTTTTCCCAGGGATTGCATTAGCTATCTGTGGGAAATTATTATTCCATGCAAATTTCATGAGTATTCTTATAGGGACCACATTGAATCTGAGAGAATTACCATTTTGATAATCTTAATTCTCTCAATCCATGAGCAGGGAATGTGTTTCCATTTCCTCGTGTTCTCTTTTTATTTTTGAAGCAGCTTTTTGTAGTTTTCTTTGTACAGGTCCTTTCCCTTCCTAGTTAAGCTGGTTCCTAGGTATTTGATTGTCTGTGGCACAATTGTGAATAGGATTGTTTTCTTAATATCTCTTTCTTTGCTTTCATTATTTTATTTAGGAAAACCATTGACTTTTGGATATTGATTTTTACCCTGCCACTCTACTATAGGTATCTAGTGTTTCTAGGAGCTTTTGGTAGAGAGATTAGGTTTTCTAGGTATAAAAGGGATTAGCTTTTTCTAGGTATAGTATCATGTCATCTGCAAATAGTGATAGTTTGACTTCTTCCTTGCCTATCTGGATGCCCTTAATGTCTTTTTTCTTCCCTGATTACTATGACAAGTACTTCCAGTACTATATTGAATAGAAATGGTGAGAGTGAACAACTTTGTCTTGTTCCCGATCTTAGGGGGAAGGCTTTCAGTTTTCCCCCATTGAGAATGATGCTCACTGTGGGCTTTTAGTAGATGGCTTTTGGACATGGAGAACATGCCATAAAATAAGAGAAGAGTTATACATCTCAAGTTGAGATGTGGGTAGCCCCTAAGATAAAACACATCATTTGTTTTTACAAAGGTGGTTTTATGCTAGGACTTTCACCCAACTATCTCTGCCTGGGCTCTCTATATTGGTTGCTATGATGTTATCAATGAAAAGAGCCTTTGGACTCTTGGTCACTTGTCTTCCCGTTGTTTTTTCATATTCTTATGAGTACTAAAAGCAATTTCTCTTGAATCTTCTCCTTTTCTGAGGGTCTACCTTTCTTTGGGTAGTGCTTTAGTTTCTGTATCTGGGTGATGCCCCATATTCCCTATCTCTAAATCACTGTCTTCCCATTCATCATCGATTTGCTGAGCGGGCCCCAGTAACATCTTCATATGTCCTGTCTCATGCTAGTAGAGCCCAAGGGCACCTGCTTGCTCCAGGAACATAAAGAGCCTCAAACCATTCCATCAGGTCATGGGAATTAGGTCTATAATTCTTACTGGTATTTGGCATATCAAATACGACACAGGTAGCTTGCCAGGCTCTGCCCTGCGGGTAGCATACTCTTGTAGTCATCTCTAAATCAGGCATTTTATTTATTTATTTATTTATTTTTTGTTTTTTTGGGTCACACCCGGCAATGCTCAGGGGGTTACTCCTGCCTCTGCATAGAGCCATCTCTAAATAGAGCCATCTCTAAATAGCCCAGGATATGCATTTCAAAGGTCTTCAACCTTTTGTTTACATTTAGGCTAGTGACTAGGTAACGTTTTTTAAATCACATCATGGCTATATTACTACAAGAAAACTCATTTCCAGGAACACCTCCCTATCTATATGCCTCCAATGTTCCCCCACCTAGAGAATTCTCCCTCTAAATCCTTAAGGGTCACATGGGAGAAGGTACAGGTTCTGTAGATGCTTCCTTTTGGCAAAGGGGTGCAGAGCGACCTACAGAAGGGAATTAATGTCTGCCTGGTCTTCTTAAACATATCCTCTGAAGTCATCTGCTTGTTGCAAAGGATACAAAGATGAAGCAATGAGAGCTGTTCTTCTACTAAAGGATGCTCACCTTGGGGAATATTAACCTATCTATTGACTGTCCAATCTATTCTGATAAATTTCTCCTATTCATGAAATATGACATATTCTATGTAAGCAAAAAACCCTCTTATTCTGCCATTGTGGGTTTCATTTAGATTATTGTATAAATTTATTTATCTTCATTAGTTTCCTTCATTATTCTACAGATGCTAAATGAGTAAGTTGACATCTTTTAGATTTTTTTAAATATCAGTTTTAGCACCAGCAAATTATACTGACATAAAAAATCAGTAATTCTCTGCTCTTAAAACTACAAATGAGGATTTTTGTGAGCAATGGAAATGTCTTAAATTCTTCAGGGACCTTATATCCAAATCAACATCAGCAACACCAAGTTCTACTTTGCCAGATGAAGGTTTTGGTTAACCAAGTCAAGCACAGGCAACTTAACCCACTCTAACCTTCATTTCCACTCTAACTTGGAAACAGTCAAGCTTATACTATTCAAACCTGATATAATTTTTCAACTCTGATATACTTAGTAATTAGAAATGTACCATCTCAGGAGGAAAATGACGAAATTGACATTTCTACTGAAAAGTCACTGAAACCAAAGAATCTGTCACCAAATATATTAATTACAGGACGATATGTTTGAATGCTGGTTGGTGGTAACTGTTAATGCTAAAAATAATATTTTTATTTATCAGAGATGTCAGTTTCACTCAGACCTTCAAAAATCTCATCTTCTCTATAAAAATCTTCTAAAAGAATAAGTTTTATATTTATCAAGTCAGGGATGGGGAAAAAATAAAACACTTTACTTTCATAATGGAAGTGTCCTAATTAATTCTTCAAATAACCCCAAGCCAATGGGACTTTCAAAGATAGGATAAATTTATGGGTCAAATTGACAGAATCCAAGACAGAGGATGCAAGGAACACTCACGTACTAACAGGACAAAAGGGGAAGAGCCAGAGCAATGTTGGAAATCCCTGAGGAATTATTAATGTAGAATGTCACAAGAGTTGCCTCAGTGATACCTAGTAAAATGTATGACCAGGTTCTAATAACCCAATAAGGTTCTTCCTGATAGCCTACATGATTGAATAACGTCAGTGACCAGATACAAGGAGATTATTATCTCAACATTCTAACCACTGTTTTATTCACCCAAGTACTTTAAACTCAACTCAAAGAAAAATGTTTTCCCCACCACATTGTTCAAAAGGTACAACAGGGAAAAGTTTTCTCCTTTCTCTGAAATCCTCCTTCAGAAGACCCTCCCATAATCCAGGAATTAGCTTCCCTGTCTTCTCTCCCTTCCTTCTTTCCCTTAATGAATCTTTTCCAAATTCCACCATTTAATCTCCAGTTTTTTGCTTTGAATTAAAACTGCTTGAGAACAGAAACCTGAGCACCTGTATTTACTTTAACACCAGCCTTAGGGGCTGGAGAGAGTACAGCAGGCAGGGCTGTACTCTCTTGCATCTGGCGAACCTAGGTTTGATTTCTTTCTTTTTTTATAATTTTTTATTTTTACAATTACAAAGACATACAATTAAAAAGTTCATATTTGGGTTTTGGTCATACAGTGTTCCAGCACCCATCCCGCCACCAGTGCCCATCTCCCGGAATGCCGGCTGGTACAGCCTTTCTGGAAAACAATAGGTTTGATTTCTTGCACCCCATATCGCCCCCAAGCCTGCCAGAAGTGATCTCTGAGTGTAGAGACAGGAGTAATCCGAGTATGCTGAGTGTTGTCCAAAAATAGACAGATCGTCTCGAGAAAAGGGTACTCACCAGAACACATAGGTCACTACAACTTATAATGGCCATAAAGATTTGTATCTTACTACAGACTCATATTGTGCTTTTCTCTGTGCTGATAGGTCATAGTTGCCTTATATTATTCAGTTGCTTCTTCACTCTGAATAAATTGTGCATTTGTTTCTCACAATACTCTAAGGATCAGTTCTGGCAAGAGCAACTGGTCTGAGCTGTTCACATACACTAGTGTAGTCTCTATAAAAGAAAAAAAACTCTGGATAGTCTACATCTACCATTGCTTAACACACATGTATTAATAGACTAAGTGATGCTTTTTTCTGTTGGCTAAATATGATACTTGATAAAGGCAAAATCATTTCCTGCCACACATGTAAATCTAGATTCAGTTGTGAAATGGTCACTACAAATCTTGTCAATTTAGGGGAATACATCTCTCTCCAGGTCTCACTTTTGCTCACCTGCAAAATCAGTTGCTGAAACAGACAATATTCTGTGAGCAGCCTCAAATTAAAAGGGGGCAGAGCGATAGTCCAGTGGGTAGGGTGTTTGTCTTGCCCACCTGGATTCGATCCCCAGCATCCCGTATGGTTCCCCCAAGCACTACCAGGAGTAATTCCTGAGTGCAAGAGCCAGGAGGGACCACTGAGCATTGCCGTGTGTGACCCAAAAAAGAAAAAAAATTGTTTGAATTTGTTGCTAAAATTCTCAGCTGCCAAACTTCCCTCCCATCACTGACATCCTCTGAGCATTGTCCCAGCATTGGTATTGTTCTTTCTTCCTAATCCCACTCTATACTTTTCAGCCATTAAAAGTGGTATTTTCAGGTCTCCAAACATATTGCATAACTTTCGCATTTGATCATAAACTTGTGACCTCATTACATCTCACAGCATGAAGAAATTCTGGTCAAATTCTAATCAACCCTTCAGAGAGGAAAGAGCTGGCTCAAACTCACAATTGTGACCTATATTCCAAACGGCTTCAAAGATAAGTTATTGTAGTTTAGCAGGGTGTATTATTGTAGTTACAAAAAGCTAGGGTTGATAAGTTAGCAAGAAAACAAAAGAACAGAAAAGAAAGGGCAGAAACACTGATGAAGTTTGAACTGTACTCTCTAAAAGATCCTCCTTGAAAAGGAGGTGGATGATTTCATTCAGAATCACATAAGTGGTTCTGAGCTCCCCCTAGCAGCCAATGAGAACAGACAGGAAACCCTAATGAGTCAATTCAAGTCTTTCTATAAAAAAACTCTTTCCTCTGTTCCATGCTGCCTTTTGGCTGTGCCTAATATGAAGAGTAATAATCATTCCCTCGGCGAGTATTGATGGATGCTGTTGGAGTGCTTCAGTCTGGTAGACTCAGTTCAAGAAGGGAAGAAACAACAGCCTGGAGGCTGATTTCATTTCTTTTGAGTCAAAGGTTGAGCAGCATTGCTTTTCCCCCTACTCAGGAAAACTGTAGAGACATGTTGGTCCATTATAGTGTCTCCTGGTTTTCTTGGGCTATCTTTTTCACAGGCATAAGAACTAAAAAGTTGATTGCTGAAAATGTGTCTCTTGTTCTCTTTATACTACAAAAGCCTCCATGTGCTTCAAAAAGAGTCTTTGATGTATCATTAAATAAACACCTGACTTCTGAAGACATATACATCTCTTCTCGGCTGATCAAAAATGATAGGCAGTTTTATTCCAAATTTTACAAAAGAAAAACTTGTACTTCTCAAAGAGCAGCCACTGACAGAAATGTCATTGGAATGGAATATCTGACAGAAGAAATATTTTTCAGGAGTCTGGAAGATAGGGTAGGACTGAGGCAAGGACCCTGGGGTAAGACGCCTTCAAGTATCTTCGTATTTCTAAGATGAGTTACATTTTCCAAAGTATTTTAATACTTCCTATGTATCTTCAACCCCTGAAGTAAGCAAAAGAGGCAGAATGCCCTATTTTTTTAGAAGAAAATCTGAAAGTGAGTAAGGAACATTTCAAAGATAGGTTAGTGAAGTGATAATGACTATTTCCCTGGCCTAACTTTAGACTCCTTTGAGTCCTTTATTTGACTAGTTAGAATTTTGGCTTTTGCATAGTCCAGTTTAGAAAGAATCCAGGAGATTCTAACTTGTTCAATGAAATCCCCTTGATATCCAATTAAATTCACCAGCCCTAGTTACTTATAAAGTAGTCGAACCTTTTATCACAATATCACTGTCTTCCCGTTCATCATCCATTTGCTCGAGCGGGCACCTGTAATATCTCCATATGACCTGTCTCATGCAAGTAAAGCCCAAGGGCAATTGCTTGCTCAAGGAACATAAAGAGCCTCAAACCATTCCATCAGGTCATAGGAATGAGGTCTATAATTGTTACTGGTATCTGACATATCAAATACGACACGGGTAGCTTGCCAGGCTCTGCCATGCGGGTAGCATACTCTTGTAGTCATCTCAAAATCCAGCATTTATTGATGAACCGCGCAGCCGCAAGTGGCAGCGCGAGCTGGGCTGTGATAGACTGGTCTGCTGGGTGGAGTTCTGACGAGGGGGAAGTCTGGATGTGGAAAATGGAGGTCCTCATGGAGTGGAGGGTCGTCTTGCTTGTTGTGAGGCTCTACTGGGGTGGCAGGCCAGGGCTAGAACCGGCCACCCCTCCTGGGCACCTCATGAGCAGCTGGGCACAGTGAGAGCCAGTAGCAGCTCTGCCCCATGTCTGTCTCGAACCTTTTATATCTTCAGAATATTAGCAAAGATAATATCACAAATGGGATTGCATGGGACTTGAATATTGATGACATTTTCCAATTTCAATTGTTCTCTAATCAATAAAGAATCAATATTCTACAAAAGGAAAGTATTCCCCATCCTTCACTATCTCCTGAGAGGATGTTGTCATGAAGACCTGGCCACAGGAATTTTCTCAATCAGTTTGACCAGAATCTCCCCTTAACTCTGACATTTCTCTAGTGCTTCTATACAGTGATACTCTGCCCAAGTTCCTTTGTTAGGTAATTTACCTGCACGTCCTCATTTTGTTAAAATTGATCCCAGTTCTATAAAATATAGAAACTATAGATCCCAGATCTATATTTTCCTCTGTTGCAATGGCTCCTGAATTGAACGAGTTTTTATAGTTTAATCACCATCTGTCTGTGTTTCCTTCAGGATCGCTTTGATTACAGCCTTCTGATCCCAAGAGTAGTAGAAACTTGTGGAAAGTGAAAGCAAGAGTGAGACCTTGGATATGTCTCCCCACTAACTAGATATATATGTTCAGGACAGTGGCTTTCTCTGGAATGTGACTGAAAATAAGACTACCGGCCTATGTGGCACCATTGTCTGTCCCACACTCATACTAGAAACTGAATCATCTTTATTGTCCACACCCTACACCATCTATCTAACATAGCAACACATCCTGAAAGTTTTCCAGAAATCTATTATTTGAACTGTTCTTTTTTCATATCTTTTGTGGATTACTTGGTGTTGGTCTCATCACCTGAAACAATAGCTTTCTACAGAGCTAAGCCTTCTTTCATTCCAATATCGTCTACTCTACCCTAACCTTGCCACCACAATGATATTCTGAAACTCATGCTCCCCTACACCACTATGCTGCTCAGGCAACAAAACCCGACAATTTGACTGTGGGAATAAACCACAGAAAATTTGTTCTGAACTTTAGTTTAGTGCTTTTTTGCTAGAGTAAGCTTAAAAAAGGTATACTCAACTGAAAAAAAATGAACAGATATTTACCTCTAGATGTTTGGGATGTGAATAGACAGCCAATTTCTCCTCATAGGCTTATTTCCATTTCATATTTTTCTAATGCTGTCTTGCTCAATCTTTGGCTTAGACTTGCAATGATTTCAATATTCCATTTTGTCTTCATAGTAATAGAGTCAAAATCGATTTTTTCTTTGAATTTTTAATGAAGGAGAGGCTTTCAAATTTTGGAAATTTTTTTGTCATCACAAATTAGGGCTATAGGTTTTCAAACTTCAGTGTGTATCAAAACACTGAAAATGTTATTAAAACATAGATTTATGTACTTTCTCCCACTCCTACCACCATCTCTGACTCAGGAGGCCCCAGTTTTGGTCAAGAATCCACATCAAGCTCCAGTGGGAGGGGTGGTTATCAAGCACAGAGGAGAGAACTAAAGTGACAGCTCTTGCCTTGCGTATGGCCAACCAAGTTCCCAGACTTGACCCCCCAGTATTAATATGGTCTATAGAACCCAGTCAGGGAGTGACTCTTGAGTGCAAAGCCAGCACAGTTGGGTTTGACCCAAAAAACAAAATAGAAGAGCTGAAAAGAACAGAGAGTGAGAGGTGAACTGTGAGAAAATACACATTTCTTGCAACCAAACCCACATTTCAGTCTTCTTCCTCTTTGCTTACGTAGAATGTTACAAAGAGAGAAGAAAGGCTGACGTGAATGCACCTCTGGAAAAGGATTTGTCACTAAAAACTAGGGTGAGACAAGTTGTCCATTTCTGTCTAAATGAACTACATAGAGTCAGCTTTCTGGGGTTACCTTTCCTCTTCCTCTGTCAATGGAATTACATGGCCAGTATCTAAGAGTCAGTGATCCCCCCCCACCTCCACACACATCCCCTCATTTCATGGTCCTTCTTTCCAGGGTCTGGTCCTTCCAGAAATGAAATGGGGACAGTGGGCGAGCATCTTGACAACAGTGATAATTTCGATAATTTCCTCTCAGCCTGCATGGTGCTTTCCCGCAATCTCCTGAAACCTTTAAGACAGCACTGAGAATCTTTTCTGCAAATTCTCTTAGGCCTTCTCTGAGAGGTGCATACACATGTCTGCTAAAGAAAATTTAAAATACCTTTTCGCAGCACTCATCAAAATGATTGCACAATTCCTTGATCTAATAGTTTATCACCTCTGGGCCAGATTAGCTACCCTTTGGGGACAGAGTATATATATGTGCAGGTGCATAGACACATCCTGTGGCTCCATAGAAACAAGCATATTTCATCTTTTCTCTCTCAAAAACAAGGAATGCTCACAAAGGAATGAACGAACCGCCCACTCATGCACCCTGCAGTCCCCTTTTAACATGTATAATCTAATCTGTGCAGATAGCAGGCTCGGGAGGTGGGCACTGTGTGTTCTTGTTTTTTCTTTTCTGAGTCCCTCTGTCCCTGCCCCTCAAGGTGTTGCAGGTGTGGCTGTGGTTACAGGCTGCATTGGCAGGTGGCAGACAGGACACAGGCTTGTCTACACCCAGGGCTCTACCCTGTGGGCCCTGGATGGTTGATGGTCTGACATAGAAAAAGACTGGGCCCCTTGGGATGAACCCAGAGCTAAGGCAGAACCTGTCGAGCTACCAGTGGTGTACTCAATATGCCAAAACCAGTAACAATAATGGACCTCATTCCAAACAAATGGAGATGTTACTGGTGCCCGCTTGAACAAATTGATGAGCAATGGGAAGGCAAGTGATACAAGTGACAAGTGAGTCCCTCTGTACCCATTGCTCAGCATCAAAGTGAATAGTTAGAATTCTTAATACACACACACGCACAGAAATAAACTTCATTAACTGATTTTCACCTGCTTCTGGGAAATGAGAGAATATGAATGGGGCAGAAATTCTAACTTTTCATGCACCCCGGGAAGGGGCCAAAGAGATTAAAAGCTTCTGGGAGCTTCAAAGCCGAACTGCCTGTGTGGGAGATAGACTGAGCACTTGGACTTGCCTGTAAATGTCTTTTTCTGATTGAGAGCACATTGACTCTTGGAAGATCAAAGGTTACTCTATCTCCTTCTGTCCCTACAATCATTATGGCTGCTAATAACACACAGGAACTTTTTCTTGGTTCAGATGGAGGCTTTTCTGACATGCTAGCTGTGTA
Organism: Cryptotis parvus; assembly: GCA_021461705.1. NCBI lineage: Eukaryota > Metazoa > Chordata > Mammalia > Eulipotyphla > Soricidae > Cryptotis > Cryptotis parvus. The sequence goes on along the minus strand of JAJIBD010007285.1, from coordinate 22,082 downwards.
ATTCTCTCCCCATCTCTAGTCTCATTTTGGTTTTACTGCAGGTCTTTTGTTAAGGCCAGAGAGAATGGAAATGGGCTTTGGAAGGGCCTAAACGCCTTTGAGAGGACAGCAGCAGAATTGGTGCCCATCTACATCAGAGAATGGTAGCAACTATTTCAGGCCCTTGTGGACTGTATGGCTTCTGTTACAATTGTTCAACTCTGCCACTGTGTGAACAAAGTCAGATACATTCTATAAACTAATGAATATGGCTGTCCCAATAAACCTTGCTTATTAAATCACATGACTGATGGGATTTGGAACTCAGTCTGTGATTTGCCAATCCCTGACCCATATGCCATGGGCTCTCTGGCTCTGGATATGCAGGATCTCTCAAATCCTAGTGCTTTCTGCAGAAAACTCAGCATGACTGGGGGGGAAAATAATAGCTTCTGCTTTCAATCAGCAAAGTGCCTGTGAATGACTTCCTTCTCAAGCACGATGACAGATTCAGGCGATAAATTGGAAGGCACTGATCCTGACTCCTTTCTTCTGAACTACTAATTTCTCTTCAGAATCCCATTTCTGGGGGAAAACTAAACAAAAAGCCAAGAAAGAAAAAATGTTATAAAGAGTTCAAATCTTAGTACCCAGAACAGATTATAGAATAGTGGACTTGAAATGGAAATATAATAGCTGAGTAACTGGCCAAAACTTCACTAAGAGCCACAATATATTCGACTAGCATGGAGTTAGCAATGAAACCAGTGCAGCTACCTGAAAGTGGGACTTCAGGTTAGTAGTTAGACAGGTAAAATTTGTACTCTTTGGTCACCCAATTCTAAGATCAAGCTTCATTTACATTAGCTCATGTACTGCATGCTTGGAAGACCATGAAACTTTTCTGAAAGATGATCCTGAGACAAGACCAGCGTGTGATTGGATTGGAAATCATTGAGTTGTAACATGATCATTATTTGTACCATGTTGGGAAAGAAACAGTGTGGGCAGAGGGTAGCAGATCAGTCTGGAAATGACACCCCCAAAGTATATGAATGTACTCAGCAATGATTGCAGGCCTGATGTTCACAAACAGATTCTCTGAAGTGATTATTTAATCTGAGGTTGGCAGAAATAGAATATTCAAGGTAATGAGTCTAATTGACTCTGAAAGAATGTTCTTTTTTTAACAAGCTGTCAAAGTGCTCTGGTCAGGATGAGTGTTTGAAATGTACACTGGCAAGAAGGGTTTGAAGTTCGATGTAATAAGAACCTTTAGAGTATATCAATCTTTTTTTTTTTTGCTTTTCTTGGTCACCCCCAGCGATGCTCAAGGGTTACTTCTGACTCTGCACTCAGGAATTACTCCTGACTGTGCTTGAGTATTTGAATCTCTGGTGCATTTTGCATCTTCATGCCTTGAGAGTAAAATAGCTGATTTCCCCCAACCTCTAAAAAGTAGGTGTTTTTATTTGATAGGCATAAAGCAGTCACATTAGTAGAAACAGTATAGTTCAAGCATTGTCTAAAGAGCCAAGAGCTTTAGTCTCTGGGAAACTGAGATGACCAGAATTTACTCTTTCCAAATTTATTTTTTATAGCTGCCTTACAAACACTGGAGAAGGGGATTGGACAGATGAAGGTATTTTACATGACTGTTGTACCATGTGCTTCCTCACCTGGCACAACATGTGAGGCTGGGTTTGGGTTCCTAGGATGCTGAGATGCCCAGATTCAGAGGCAGTGGACATTGACAACATAAAACATACTTCACTTTTTTATTTCTTGTGTCATTTAGTGCAGAGAATTGTTTCTCACTCAACCTTTCCTCTATGGAGTCTTCACTGACATTTTATGAAGACTTGTCGGGCAGGCACTATCACTATCACTATCTTCCCGTTCATCATCTATTTGCTAGAGCGGGCACCAGTAATAGCTCCATATGTCCTGTCTCATGCTAGTAGAACCCAAAGGCATCCACATGCTCCAGGAACATAAAGAGCCTCAAACCATTATATTAGGTCATGGGAATGAACTAATACAAATGTTACTGGTATTTGGCATATCAAATATGACACAAGCAGCTTGCCAGGCTTGCCCTGCGGGTGGTATACTATTGTAGTCACCTCTAAATAAATCATTTATTGATGAAGCGGCTTCACGAGCTGGGCTGTGATAGGCTGGTCTGCTGCGTGGAGTTCTGACGAGAGGGAAGTCGGATGTGGAAAATGGAGGCCCTCATGGAGTGGAGGGGGTCATCTAGCTTGTTGCAAGGCTCTGCTGGGGTGGCGGGCCAGGGGCTAGAACCCACCATCCCTCCCTGGGCACCTCATGAGTGGCTGGGCACAGGGAGAGCCAGTAGCAGCTCTGCCCCATGTCTGTGTGTCGGCAGGCACACAATGCTTTATATCATATCTGTTTGTGAACTCTGGTACTTGTGACATTGCTAGTTCTTGTTAAATCAGCAAATAGCTTTCCCATCTCACTTTCACACCAATTTCCCTTAGTTTGGTTTAATGTACAACAACCCAGAATCACTAGTTCTACTCTTACAATGCTGATAAAATCCAGATTCTGAGGCCTCAAAGGCTAGTGCCAGAGCTGAAACACATCCTAATCCACTAAGGTAAATGACTTCTTTGGAGTCTGCTGAGTATCTGGCCAGAGGAATATCCCTGATTTTATCATCTTTGCTCAAGCTGCACCAACTTTTGAAGTCCATTGTGAGGAGGCCTTTCTTTAAAAATAAAATCATGATGCTTCAGAGGGCTGAGAACTAGGCAATAAAGTTCAAGTTTTTTTTATAGGTTTGTGGCTACACTTTATGTGTTATAAATAAGCTTACATCTTTGAGGTATAAAGAGTTTTCTCTTTCATGACATCCTTTAAAAAAAGAAAAATAAATGAGTTAAAAAATGTCTTTGAAACCCGAATTTACGGGCAGATCATTTAACATGAAGCTGAACAGGGAAGCAGCTCTCTCCTCCTGCAGAAGGGCTGAAGCCTTGACCCAGTCTTCTAGAATATAGTGCTCCTTGTTGGAAAAGAAAATCTGGTCTATTAAAAAGGTTAAGACCAGGGGAGGAAAGGCCTTTACGCAAATGGCTATCATCCTCAATCTTTGGATTCTGGAAGAGTTGGAACTAGTTATGTTGACTTAATTCAGAATGGATGCTGTAAACACTGAAAAGTTCACAGAATGTTCTACAGCTGACATTTAAAAACAGTGATATTTAATCAATGCTATGGCTTTCAGAACAATCATAATTTTCCTTTCCTGAACTTATCCTTGCCTCATTGACTCTTCATCTTGTAAGCTCTGATCTCAGAGGCATCTTTGTCTTTTCTGATAGGCTCTTTAATTTTTTTCTTCCTATAAATGGCCTCATGACTAAATGCTTTAGCTTTTCTCCAAGCAGCAAATGTCATTTCTGCATTGTTTTCTATAATTTATATCATATGCTGTTTTCTAACCTCATTATTTAACTCTTAGGAGTGGCAAATGACCCATATTGGCTGTATCATAGCCATGTAATCACTTGTATCACTTGTATCACTTGTCTTCCTGTTGTTCATCGATTTGCTTTAGTGGACACAAGTGACATCTCCATATGTCCTGTCACATGCTAGTGTAGCCCAAGAGCATCTGCTCACCTCCAGGAACACAAAGAGCCTCAGACCATTCCTTCAGGTCATGGGAATGAAGACTATAATTGATACTGGTTTTTTGGCATATCAAATATGACACGGGTAACTTGCCAGGCTCTGCTATGTGGGTGAGATACTCTTTGTAGTAGCCTTTCATCTCGTGCATTTATTGATGAACTGGGGAGAGATCTGCTTTTCTGCTGGGTGGAGCTCTGATGAGTTATGGAGTCTGGATGTTGAAAATGGCGGCCCTCATGGTGTGGGGGTTCTTCTGGCTTCTTGTGAGGCTCTGCTGGAATGGCGGGCCAGGGCTAGAACTCACCTTCCCTCCTGGGCACCTCTTGATCAGCTGGGCACAGTTAGAGCCAGTAGCAGCTCTGCCCCATGTATCTGAGTTTCTGGATCAGGCATATCTGGGCTTGAAATAGACTGATGTAGGGCCATGTAATACATAATGAAAAAAAGACACAGCCTTACATTTGCCTGGTAGCTTATGTTTTCTATAATAAGCATTTGGAGCAGTAAAAGAGAAAAATGGGCCTTTATGAAAAATAAGTTTTAACATAAAAACAAGATCTAGTTCTAAGAAATAACTTAATAACTTGTAAGGTACTATTTAAATGGTGTTCTCCTTAAATGAATATGTGTGCCTACATGTAACAATAAAAAAACTCTCTGCCTCAATTTTGCTTTGCCAGCTAGGGCGCTCAGTGTATTAATAGAGCCATGTATGGTTCTTCCTTCTGCTTAAACACCATATGCATTGCCTATGCGCTGCCACTTCTATTACTGGGTTGGGGCCAGTCTCAGTGATGTTCAGGGAATACTCATGGCTCTGCACTCTGGGGTCACTCTTGGAAGGGCTCAGTGGATCATATGGGGTGCCTGGCCAGGGATCAAATGTGGGTTGGCTGCATGTAAGACAAATGCCCTGCATTCTGTCTCCGAGACTTCACCCTTGATTCAGCTCTCTGGCCCCTGATTTCATTGGGGAAAAAAAATCTTTTTTATTATAGTCTATCTAACATGGTTACAATAGTGTTAATATTTATGGTATTGATAACCAAAGTTCCTATAATTTTACCATCACCAAAGTATCCAATATTTTCCACTAAGAAATAATCTTACATTACTTATTTCTAGTCCCTGAAATGTCAGTTGTTAAAGGTGACTAATCCATCTAATTTGATTACATTCACTTGCTTTTCTTCTGTTTAACTGGTATGAGTTTTTCTGGACTACTGTATAAGCATCCCACATTGGTGTCTTAGAACAAGATGATTTATTTTTCCAAGTTCTGGAGGAGAGCAATCTTTAATCAAGGTGTCAGCATGAACATGCTCCTGAAAGCTATTGGAAAGAACTCTTCCTGGTTCCTCCTAGTTTCTAGTAGTTACAGTCCTTTGAGATACAGCCAGGGGATTCTCTTCACTCTTTCCACTTTCACATGACCATATTCTTTTGATGTGTGCTCCCTCTGTCTCTGCTCATAGTTCCGTCTCCTAAAGTCACTGTATCACTGTATCACTGTCTTCCCGTTCATCATCGATTTGCTCGAGCGGGCCCCAGTAACAACTCCATATGTCCTGTCTCATGCTAGTAGAGCCCAAGGCATCTGCTTGCTCCAGGAACATAAAGAGCCTCAATCCATTCCGGAATGAGGTCTATAATTGTTACTGGTATTTGGCATATATATCAAATACAACATGGGTAGCTTGCCAGGCTCTGCTGTGCAGGTAGCATACTCTTGTAGGCATCTCTAATTCCAGCATTTATTGGTGAACCACGCCGCCATAGCGGCCGCGTGAGCCGGGCTGTGATATGCTGGTCTGCTGAAGTCAATGGTTGTACAAGTTAGGGGCCAATCCTAATTCAAATGACTGCACCCCACCTATATTTGCACCCCACTATATCTAATTTTGGATACATATAAGGTCATAGGTGCTCAGTGGGACATGAATTTTGCCATTGTATTCAAATTGCACATCATGATTTATATGGATTTTGTAGAACACCTCTTGTCTGGAATTATTTTGGAATTTTATGTGTTGTTCCTTATTTACTGTTTGAATTCTGCTATGACTTACATGAATTTCATTAGACAGAGACTGTTTCTATCTTACTCTATGCTCTAAGTCTAACATGTTACAGGAATGTAAATGTTGTTGTTATTTAATTCATTTTTAGTCAATTACGATAGCTTAGCCTTGCTACACTCTACTCCTTCCTTCCTGCATAAAAATTATTTTCAGTTCTTCTATTTGTCTTCAAGTAATCACAAAAAAATTTTAAAAAGAAGGCTGTAAGAGTTTATATTCAAACATAAATATATATGTACATATTATGATACCAATATCCAAGGTCAAGTGAAAATATATCAGGAGGTCTTGTCAAAGGTGAAAATTATCACAAACGTGTGGGAGTCAGAGGCTAGGTAAGACAGAAAATGGAACAGTGTGCTAACAATTGTCGAGGGTACTAATACCAACCTAGAACTGAGCATTAAATACAGGCAAAAAGATATACATGACAACCCTTTAATGTATGTTCTGTAATCCATAGTCTGGAAGGGAAGGAAAAGAGAAAGAGAGAGAAAGGGAAAGAAATAAAGAACCTGCCATGGAGGAGGGCTGGGGAGGGGGAGGGAACCGGGGACGTTGGTGGTGGGAGATGGGCACTGGTGGAGGGATGGGTGCTGGAACACTGTATGACCAAAACCCAAATATGACCTTTTTAATTATATATCTTTGTAATTGTAAAAAAAAACTTAAAAAAAGAAAAACCAAACACATAAATAAAAAGTAAAGGAAAATATATATAAAAAGAGTTTATATGCAAACAAGTCAGTTGCTTGGAACTCACTGGCTATTCCCTGAAGTAGAAATCACTTGTATCACTTGTCTTCCCCTTATTCATTGATTTGCTTGAGTGGGCACCAGTAACATCTCCATATGTCCCTGTCATGCGCTAGTGTAGCCCAAGGGCATCTGCTCGCTCCAGAAACATGAAGAGCAGTCAAACCATTCATTCAGGTCATGGGAATGAGGTCTATAATTGTTACTGTTTTGGCATATTAAATACAAAATATTTAAGATAGAAATAACATGATAAATAATGATAAAACTGCCAAGCCATCTTTTATAGTTAAAAATTTTAAGTTAAAACTCCTTCAACATAAATGTACTAGAGATAATTTATATTTGCAACATTTCCAATGTAATTTATACGATTATACCTGGAAAATAGAGGCTAGTGGATGTTTATGAAGTTTATTAACAAGTACAGAAAAGTCAACTAATGTATCTGGTTTATTTTTAGGAGGGGGTAGGCCACACCTGGCTCTGCACTCAGGAATCACTCCTGGTAGTACTCAAGGGACCATATGGGATGCTTGGATTGAACCTGGGTTGGCCATGTGCAAAGTCCTACCGACTGTAATCCAACCCCTGGCCTTCTGTTCTTTTTTTTTGCGGGAGAGGGATTATAACATGTTATGCTCAGAGGTTACTCCTGGTTCTGCATTCAGGAATTACTTCTGGCAGTGTTTGGGGACCACATGGGATGCCGAGGAATAAGGCCTTGTGCAAGGCAAATGCCCAACCTATTGCTTGGACCCTTCCTTCTCTTCTTGACTACAAAAAAGGGGAGAAATAGGACAGGATGGATGGTAGTTAGATAGTAATTCTTTAGTTTAATTTTGGTCATCTACTGTTTTAGGATCACCTTGAGCAATACTTACATTACGTCCAGAACTTTTAAGCTGGTTATCTTGAATCTTTGTCTGTGTTTCCTGGCATATACTTTTTCCTTGAGTCCCTACCTATTATGTTGAAAATATCATATGCTGTGAGTATGAGAATAATTCTTGATGAAAATGGGTCTGAAGCTTACAAAACATCTAATTGATGTCTTAATACCTGTAGTTAAAAATGTTGAAAGGAAAATAAAAACAAGAAGGTAAGAGAAATATTATGAGGCTGAGCAAGAAGTAGAACATGTATTCCTTCCCGAGATCACTCAAAGAAATATCTGAGAATAATTTTCACCATGGTACTAGCTACTTTGCTTCATTTCAGATTGCTTATATTTCTCCCCCTTTCCATGTGATGATTTTAGAGCATTAAGTTGTGGAAGAAATGAACTTTCAAAGTTAAAGAACAACCCAATTCTCCTTGTAGGAAGGCATTTAAATGATTGATAAGGACTGTTGGGTTTCTGTAAGAGTTTACAAATACATGTTAGGAGTTCCTGAAAGTCATCCTGACAGATGGTATCACCTACTGCAAAGAACATTCATATTAGGAGTAAGATTTCTCTTTATGGCTACCTCCTTAATGCACACTGGCAGACTTTGAAAGATTTTTCTCTTTAAAGCAAAAAAAGAACATGTCCCGCTGACCTTGTAGAAGGCTAGATAAAAGCTGAAGTGACTATGAGTGCTATGATTTGGCTTCATCAAAAGAACAGTGTGCTCTTCACCTATTTTCTTGTGCAGCATGTCAAAGCAACCAAACTAATCCAGAATCCACCTGAGTTCCCAGAGTCTTTATCTAAGAAAAGATTCAGGGCAACATTGTTGGATCTTTCTTAACTTGGTGTTGTGTTAAGGGGCATTACTTTTCTTTGTGCTAGCTTTGTTAAGGCGATATAACGTGTTTTTAACTAATATATTCCCAGTTTTCAGAAAGTTGGGATACTACAAGTTACTTTCTGGTTGACATCATTTTCCAAACCAATTTTTTTTTTATCTTGAACCATTGGCCTTCCAGTAATCAAAGACCCATGGACCTTCTGTCTTAATTATCTGCCCTTTAAGCCCTCAGAATCTGCTCCATTTATTAGGCAGAGAAAGAGGATAGGTTATTGAGCATGAGAGAATTAATGGATGAGGTCGGGTGTGACTCTCTTTATTTCCTCTAACAATCCATCAGCTAAACTCAGTACAAACCCCACTGAACAGCAATGTAACCTAGTTTAAGTCCCCCAAAGAAAGTAAAGGATATAATGAGCATCTCACTGTTTTCTGTTACAACAGTTAGAGAATAACGGTTAGAGAATTAGTGTTCCCATAAAGAGAATATCATAAGAGGATATGGGCCCTTACGAGCTCAGTGAGAATCCGCATCTCATTTGTAAACCACTTTCATTGGTAAACTTAACATGCTCTCAATTTCATGTGCATTATTGGTAAAACTCCACCCATTTCTCATTTAATTATTTATATGTTTATTCATTTACTCTGTTTTGCAGAACTGAATCTGGCAGTTCCTGTATTTGTGCTCAAGAGTGACTACTAGCAGTGCTCAGATGATCAGATGTGGTCCTGGAATTTGAAACAGGGTGGGGGCCACTTCAGCTGCCTTACTTCCTTCTGTTCTGTCTTTCTGACTGTAATTCCAACTACAAACAGACCCAGAGAGGGAAAATGCATATTCAAACAGTAATGCTAATTGTGGCAACATGTTAAAAATAATGTCACTATCACTGTAATGTTGAATTTGCTTCTCACCCCATAATAAATACACATAATTGCATGTATATGTACATATACACATAGATGCATATAATTGTAGCACAAATATGTATACCTTATGATTTTATACATACTAAATTGAGGCTTTAATAACTACTATTAAAATTTCTTTTGCTATACTACTGCTACTACTGCTTTTTAAAAATAACTGCTTTATGGATCTTAAGAAAAACAGTATTAAATTTGCTTTTAGAACCAAATAACAAAACCTAACTTACAATTTAAAATAATGAGTATTTTCTAAATTATATTTAGTGTTGATAACAACTGTGTAGATGTAGAAATTAGGTTCAGAGGAGATAACTAGCTTGTCATGGTCTGTGTAGGCAGTGGCAAGAACAGAAACTAAGAAATTAGCTCCTCAGTCATTTATTCTGGTTATAAAGTTTGGAGACCTATATTAGACTATGAGAGGCAGAACAACCCCCTGAATTGGTTGATTGAGTAACCCTTATCTTCTAGATGCACAAGTTCCCAGAGTACCATGTTTTTCTGATGAGATCAAATTCTAAACATTTAAGTTCTTTTATATTTCATCTAAATTCTCTCTTCCACCTTATGTTATGAAAATAGGATGGCTCCAACAGTAGTTGGGGCAATACACTTATGTTTGTACAGTTGCAGAGAACAATTAGTTTCTTTGTTGTATTTATGAGTACACTTATCCCTTTGTTCCTTCAGCTCAGATATGTCCAGTCTTCTGAATACTGGACTGGTGGGTGGTTAAATGCAATAGGTTGATCTTCAAGTCAGTCATTTGATATAAAGTGAATGATGAATGATCAATCAAAGTACTATTGCATGTTCCATCATTTCTAGAAATCCAACCTGATCCTGATACAGGGTTCTTATTGAATTTACACAAATTGTTAGTGGTAGTTTAATATATTTCTTTATAACAAAAGGTGTTTGAAAAAGTTGGATAACTTTTATATTTCTTAATTCATTTTTCAATTTTTAGGTAGGACAAGTTTTATTATTATTACTTCTTAAATGAGAAACTGAGATTCAGGGAGGATTTCTGTTGTAAAGTCATAACACTAGCTAGTGTCAGAGCAAAGATTTGACCAACATCTGTTAATCTGTGGTATCTCCACTTATCAAGCAATTATCCTATCTTTGGTAGATATAAAATTACCCACTGAAAATTCAATCCTTAGGCAGATGAAGTATCTAACAGGCTATTTTAGGTTGATTTTATGTATTTTAAAATTTCCATAGTGGTATTTAAACATTTTGTATTTGTCTTCATTCTCCTGGGCAATTTCTAACTATTTTTTCCTCTTTAGACTCCTTCATGATGTTCTACTTTTGCTTTCCCTAGGGACTTGGATGTTAATTCTTATGCATGAGGAAAAGTTTAGAAAGAGCATTACAGTAGCCAAATTTCTAGGACATGATATACTTCCTTTGCAAAGAATTAAAAATTTCAAGACTTCTTTCTCTCATTAAAAGTATACAGATAAGCATTAATTAACAGGAAAATTATTAAAATAATGCATAAAACATATCCTGATGGTTTCTAGAATCTGGCAGTCTTTTTTTTTCTCTGTGTGCCTTATAAATAGCATCCAAAACTTAGCCAACATGACACAAATTAATTCATTTGAGGGAACTATCTGTAATTACAATCATAGTGGGAGTATGACTTTTAGAATAGACATGTTGTTTGATGTTAGAGTTTAAGCAGTAATACAGCAAAGTATTGATCCATCATAGCCCTAAAGGTTAGCATAGCCCTAAAGGTTTGACTCTGTCATAACACTTGTTAAGATTTGAATTTTATAGAAATTATAGAAGCTTAGTTATCTGAAAATAACTTACTGTGTTTGACACGTAACAGATACTAAGTACATATGTATATATTGCATAAATGTTGAATAAATAAGCTCACAACTTTTACAAATGTGAAAATAACAAATAGGAGAAGACTGGCTCAACTTCACATTATTCTGTGTGGCAGTGCAAAGACCAGCATTCACACTTTAAACTCCAAAGTTCAATGTTTTTATTTCATAGAGTTGTAAATAAGGGAAAACTTCTCATATTAGATACTTAAAACACTTATATAAATAATTTATGATTTATGGATGAGACAATTTTAGGATGACTAAAGAGACGATTTTTTAGGCAAGGACTTAAAGAAGTCTAATGTACAAACTTTTCATGCTTTCTATTTGAGAGCCATTGGAAGTTCTATTATGAAAATTTATTTGTCTGGCAAAAGTCTCCTGGGATTTTCAAGTTGTTTTGATGGAAACTAGAAATTGTAAAGTAATGTAAATACAAACATAGTAAGCAATGTATATTGATGGTTCAGTTCTCAGAAAGAAGGGTCAAGAGAGCTCTAGATGTCCACAAAATTGGTCAATAGAGAGCAGCCAAATCTATAGACAAGCCCCGCACCTTATAGGATGGCAGTGATTCAGATGAGATGCTAAAGCATCTGTATAGAAAGGAAAAGGCCATGATTGATTGCTCTCCACTTATGATTTTCTTGTAAATAAAATTCTCTATAGTAAATATAAAACATTATCATACTAAAATTTTTATTGGTAAATTTGAGGTGGAAAGAGTTAAAAGTTCAATAGTGAAACAAGGCATCACTTAATCACTTGACATTCCGTTATTGTTGATTTGCTCGAGAGGGGTCTTGATGAAGAAGTCTGACCATCTTGTAGGTGGGCGGCCACGTGATCTTTTGACATCCCGTGGGATCCAGTCAGTAACGGCTCTAGTTTAGCGGTCATCTCCAAATCGCATTACATGTCCAGCCCATCTGATTCTTGATGCATTGGCAAACGATACAGTGTCCCTGGCTCTGGAACAGCAACAGAGGTTGGAGCTCGGATTCCTTCTTTCACTTGAGTGAGGCGTGAGGGTAGGGGTTGAGGTTAGGGTTAGGGTTAGGGTTACTGATGAATGCCATTTCATCAGTAAAGAAGGGAACAGCACCAGGCCCAGACAAAGTCAGACCTGAACACCTGAAGAATCTGCCTTCAGTACTCATCAATACACTGGCTCAGTTCTTCACAAGCTACCTGTCCGAATGCAAGGTGTCCTCCCAATGGAAAACCAGAAGGACAGTTCTACTGTTCAAGAAGGGAGACATTCACGACATCGGCAACTCTCGCCCCATCTGTCTGTTGTCCGTCATCTACAAGCTGTTTACACGATTCATCCTGAACAGGATTAGCAGAACACTAGATGAAGGACAACCATGCGAGCAAGCAGGCTTCTGGAAAGGATTCAGCACAATCGACCATATCCACACAGTAACCAAGCTCATTGAGGTTTGTAGGGAGTACAAGATGCTGCTCTGTCTCACGTTCATTGATTTATAGAAAGCCTTTGATTCTGTGGAGACTGAAGCAGTCATCGAAGCCCTAGCCAAACCGGGTGTTCAAACCCAATACATCAAGAACCTTCGTGAGCTGTATTACGGATTCACCACCAGGATCTCACCATTCTACAAAGAAGTGATCATCAATGTCAAAAGAGGGGTTCGACAAAGTGATACTATTTCACCAAAACTCTTCAGAGCCACCCTTGAGAAAATTATGTGACAATTAGAATGGGAAAGAATGGGAGTGAAGATAGACGGTTGGCAACTAAACCACCTCTGCTTCACTGATGACGTTGTTCTAATAAAACCAAACATTAGCCAAGCAGCACAAATGCTGGCTGACTTCCACCGAGAATGTGGAAAGATAGGTCTACAGCTGAATCTCAGCAAAACTATGTTCATGAAAAATGAACTAGTTCCAGAGGCCCCATTCACTCTCAATGGAACAGACATCTTCCTGAATGCAGCAGTTATATGTACTAGGTCAAGAAGTCAACATGATGAATGACCTAAAACCTGAGTTGTTCATGTTGTTTGATGCTTCAAAAGCAACGAAGAAATAGCTAAAAAGACAAAGAACCTCCAGTTCCGGGTTCATCTCTTCAACTCCACCGTTCTCCCTGCATTAACATACGCCTCAGAGACCTGGGCCCTACAAAAGCAGGATGAGAATGCTATTCGGGTCTCCCAAAGAGGAATTGAAAGAGCTATGTTTGGAATATCACGCCTCACTCAAGTGAAAGAAGAAACAAGGCATATTTAATACAAAATAAAACTAACAGTAGCAACAATAAAAATCTGCTTTCATTTTCAAGACCTTTATTTGCAACTTTTGTCAGTGTGGTTGGTTAACTGTTCTCTCTAAAAGGTGTTTCATTTTTTTATAATATGTTAAAAATGCATTAAATAACATTGGCTCTAAACATACAGACATCAGGTATACATTGCTATAAGTCAACATCTAAAGTAAAGTTCTTTACTATTGACTTGTGTCTGCCATAGTTATAAATCTGTTATTTATTTGGTATATTTATATATGGTTTAAATTTTGCTAATGGCTTATGTCATAATATCTCTCAAATGGAAATGGTTATATTTATTGCATACATGAGATGAAATGTGTTGATTGGTCCCTCTACTGATTTTTTTGGAGGCTACTCTTGATGGTAGTATGAAACTGATTATCTTCATGCTGGGAATTATAATGATCTACAAAACAATTATGATTGGTGAAACCTTGATACTTTTTATTTTGTCAAGCGCTTTTTATGGCTGTTCTTTTTTAGATTTTGTATTCTTATTTTGTGATCCTACCAGTCAATTTTGTCTTCTTTGTGTTTATTTGTTTATTTTTAATCGAATCACCATGAGATACACAGTTACAAAGCTATTCACGATTGGATTTCAGTCACACAGTGTTCATTGCCCATCCCTCTATAAGTGTACAATTCCCACTACCATTCCAATGTCCCCAGTTTGCCTCCTGCCACCGGGTACTTCTCTCTCTCTTTCTCTCTCTTCTTCTCTCTCACACTCTTGCTCTCGCTCTCTCCCTCTTTACCCTTGTTTCTACTGTCCATAGCCATGTGTTTTTTTGTTTCTTCACCATATCTTTACATGGTAACATATCTTCCTCTGTCACAACTGCACTGTACAATGATCTTTAAAATGGAGACTTTCCATTTGTCATACCCAAGAATATCCTGGTCTCTGAAAGCACTGATCCTGCCTGATAGAAATTGGTGACATTTCTTCTTTTAATTTTTCTCCTTCCATCATAATTTTTTACTCCAACCTAGATCTTTGAATGTCTTAACGTTGGGAGAATGGCAATTTAAATTCTATTAAAGAATGTGTCTGTGAAATCAAACCAGAGTCCCAGAGCTCAAACTATCATCACACGAGAGACAAGCCCCGTGCTGAAAAGTTACAGAAGGAATTGCCTCTGTTATTGTCCATGTAAAAAAACTGAAAACCCTTAGATAGGACAGTGATCTGCTAAAGAAAAATAGCCTTTGTCTTTATCATAAAAACCATTAAACTGAGAGGATTTTTTACTGCCCTCTTTGCTACAAAATGTTGTCATTAGTATACATAGCTATATCGCAATTACTCATAGAATAGGAGCAACAACTTTAGTCAAATCTTCTAAAACTATCTAAGAACTTTTGAGTCATATAGCTCCCAGAACGTGACACATAATATTATTATTCTAGTAGGCCTAGAGTAATTAATACAATATTAGTAATTTTCTGTATTAATTTTTCTTGTAAACATTTTTAACATTTTTGTTCCTCTCAGATACAATATTGAGTCCAAAGAAACTCCTGAGAGGACAGCATTAGTTGTTTAAAGAAAAATATAAATATCAGAAGTAAAATTCATTGAACATTTGACTATTAACCAGCATAAACTTAGTGCAAACACTGAAAACTCACTGCTGAAGGGATTTATATGAAAATAATATAGCTGACCCAAAAATGTTATATACATAGGTATTCTCCAAGTGTTTTCTCCTTACAGGTAGAAAATGTGATCCCTATGACATGACTCAGCCTTTCCTTATAAATACATACAGAAACCTTAGGGCCTCCAGCTTCTCTTGCCTCTGTTCTAATTTTACTCTCTACATATTTTAAGTGATCATCTCTGCCCCTGAACCTTAATTAATTAAACCAAATGACAAGATTGCTAAAACAGTCTTGAAAGTGATATTCTGACAGTTGTCTAACAGTTATCAGAAAAACATTGCACCAGCAATCCTGGCCAAGAGACTTGAAAGCCAAACACTCACTTACTGTTTTAAGTGTGCACTGTGCAGCACTTCTAACAAATCGTGCTCGCTGAGTACAGCCCTCTTTTCTAATTGTGCCTGTTAAACTTTTAAACTACAGCCTTGCTTTTTGAGTCAGAACAATCAGGCTTGGAAGGATGCCTGAGTGAGGCACACCAACCGAAGAGTGAGCCACTTCAATTCAACCTTCTAGCTCACCTGGAAATTTCCTCTATTATGGCACTTAGCCTGCTTAACAACAATTGCCTCTTTATGTACATACAAAGTGGTGATACCTTCTATTAGTCTTATCTAAGTTGATGTTTGTTTCTTAACCATGCCAGGCTTAAGAGTTTAGCTACATCAAAAATTGTATATGGTTTCTAGTTAGAGTAACTGCTGATAGTGGCAAGATATTCCTAAGCCCTCCAGGTTTTCATCCATAGTGCAGCTGCCATCCTGTGGTTCAGATGAAGTTAACTACATAAGCTCATTCATGGAAAATTACTTCTGGGTATTGGCAAGACATTTTTACATTAGCATTATCTCTATCCCCACAT
This sequence comes from Cryptotis parvus, assembly GCA_021461705.1. NCBI lineage: Eukaryota > Metazoa > Chordata > Mammalia > Eulipotyphla > Soricidae > Cryptotis > Cryptotis parvus. Next base: position 6,243 of record JAJIBD010007285.1, on the reverse strand, counting down.
CCCTCAGCTTCCCTATGGCTTGTTTTGGTAAGATTAAATATCATGAGTGATCTAAAGTTTCACATAGATCCAGTAGTGCTGAATTGATCAATCTAGATGGATGAATGTTGTCACTTTCTATATTGGCTGTTTCTTTGAAGACCCAGAGCTCTACAGCATGATTCATTGTCCTTGGGGGGTGAAGTCTTGATAATATGAGTCTTACCATATTTCTACTAAGAAATATGTCTGCTTTTCTTTTGCTTCATTAGAGAAAATATAATAAGGAGTAGAGATATTAGAGATATTGGTTTATTGGGCTGTATTACTGCTCCAGGACATGGAACATAGTAGGGGTCCTTTATTGTTTGTTGAGTGAGAAAGAGGATATTAAAGATCATTGTCATAGTAATTTATGAGAGAGATGTGACCAGGTCCACTAGAGGTAAAGAGGAAAAGAATTACTACAAGCATATTTGGTGGCCTGTATTTCTTTTCTCATTTTACTTTTACTTAACATTTAATCTAACAGAAAAACTAAACCAAAATTGGAATCCTGAGGCTTTACCCTTCTCCAAATATGTTCTCCAATGTGAAGGCTCTGGGATTTTAATTCCACAGTTATAGATGTCACTTGTCACAGAAGATGCAAGATACTATCAGTAGCTACCCACCTCTTCTTAGCATCTTCTATCCAGGAACTCTGATACAAAATTCCTAGAATGCTACCTATGAGCTACACCCCTATGCATGACATAATGAAGTTGGGATTAACATTTAGCTAAAGATGGGAGGGAGTTGGTAAATAAAAATTTCAATTTCTTTGTGTCTTCCATGGGACGATTCTGAGGTATGTCAAACACTATCCTTAGAAAGGAACCAGAGGGAGCCAATTGGTTAGCTTGCCACAGCATATCACATTTTTGGCTTTCTTCTAAATACGGTTTCAATCACCATTTTCTTAGTAAACCATCTACACTTAAATCCTTACCTTATGTTCTCTTCTCAGGTATCCAGTGCTAAGACATTCATCAAATGACTTCTTTAGTAGACTGGGATTAAATGCCTGGTCATACATGGTCCCCTAGAAGTAATCACCAAGCACTAAGTGAGGAATAGCCCCTGGTTCTATATGGTACCCTAGGAATGACCACCAAGCACCAAGTGAGGAACTGCCCCCGAACACCAGCAGATATGGCCCCCAAGACAAAAATGAATTATAAAATCTAAGCATGAATAGTTTAAATATTCTATCATAATTTTCAAAGTGTGAGAAATTCAGAGCCACTATGAAGTCATCTTTTTGTCTCTGCCTTGGAGGGTGAGCCTTGGTCAGCAGACCAGAACTCTAATGAATGCAGTAATTTCTGCCTCAAAGATCATGTCAAAGATGCAAGAGTAAAATACACTAGCATTTTAGTCTCGTGACTTTCATAAAAATATTCCTGATATGTTGGAAAAGACAAATATAATTCCCATTTTATAAATGAAGAAATTGAAGTGTTTAGAAAGATTAAGTCACTTGATCACTTGATCGCTTGACATCCATTTATTCATCAATTTGCTCAAGTGGGCACCAGTAACATCTCCAGTTGACCCTATCATGTGCCAATGTAGCCCAATGGCATCTGGTTGCTTCAGGAATACGAAGAGCCTCAAACCATTCATTCAGGTCATGGGAATGAGGTCTGTAATTGTTACTGGGTTTTGGCATATCAAATACGACATGGGTAGCTTGCCAGGCTCTGCCATGCGGGTGGTATACTCTCAGTAGTAGGTTCTCAGTTCATGCATTTACTGATAAACCGAAATTATAGACTAAGGATTCTAAATTAAAATCCAAGAAACTACTTGGAAAATAAAATAGGCAGGGGGTGGAGCAAGAGCACAGCAAGCAGATCACTTTTAAGTAATGTATTAAAACATCTCACTGCTAAAAAGTGACAGGTCTAGGACCTGTATTCATCTCTCCACACTTGTTCTTTACTATTTGATCTGTTCCATATTGCTCCTGTGTGGTGCAGAAATAGGAGGATGGGAACAGAAAGAAGATGACAAGAATGAGAATCTGGAAAAACAGAACTGGGGGTATCTATACTGGGCTCTTTAGGCAAAAATAAAAGTTAGTGCTGACCTTCTCTTCATTTTTGGGGGGGGAGAAGTTTGGTCGCACCCGGAGATGCTCAGGGGTTGGTTATTCCTAGCTCTGCAATCAAGAATTACTCCTGGCTGTACTAGGAGACCATATGGAATGCCAGGCATCTAAGCGGGTTGGATGCGTGCAAGGCAAGCACCTACCTGCTATACTATCACTCTGACCCCTCCATTTCTTTTATATTCTTTTCCTTCCTTAAGCACATGATAGTAGTGTGACTGTGAACATGACTTCGACACTGGTGATGTCTTAGGTTGCAATTTTTTTTGTATTTATACTTTTTGAGAAATCCAATTTGTGAACCAACCAGAAGATTTCAGGAGAAGATCCTGAGCCAATTTAACAAAGGGAGCAGGACCAGTAGAAGTTTTCATTAATCTTCAAGTCTCTTAAATACAGTGATCTAAGTTTGAAAATTTAGAAATAAGGCCTCAGCCCCATATCTAAGGGAAAATTCTACTGAAGCACTTGTGTAAGAAAAAAAAAACTGATACTAAAAATTAGGCTTTTGAGTTTTTCTCTGGCTTGGAAGTCCAGGTAATAAATATTTCTATAAGTCACTACATTGATTCAACTGTAGTCTCAGTTTTTTCTCTGCTTTATGTAGTGTTCAGTATGTCCACTACTCTGAAGAAGAAAATTCTAAGTGATCAGAACAAGGACTAATGGCTTCCAGGAAGGTGAAATAAAAGGAAAACAAAGAACTTAGTTCCAAATGTCTCCAAAGGATTAGAGCAATAGGGGCCGGAGTGACAGCACAGTGGGGAGGGCATTTGCCTTGCGTGGCCGACCCAGGTTCGATCCCGGCATCCAATATGGTCCCCTGAGCACTGCCAGGAGCAATTCCTGAGCAAAGAGCCAGGAGTAACCCCTGAGCATTGCTGGGTATGACCCAAAAAGCAAAAAAAAAAAGGATTAGAGCAACATGCATCAATGGTTCCTAAGAGAGGAACTATTTTATGTCATCACTATTCATTTTCCTAAGTTATGAATAGTGATTTGTATTTCCAGAACCACCAGGGTGATAACATAGAATCCTTAAAATAAAGTACAGACGTGCCCAATACATAGGAGGGATGGAGCCCTCCATGTAATACTCAATTATGCAGTTTGGGCTTGATCAATCTTTGGGCCTACCAGTGCTTGAGGGTCACAAAGGTCACCCATAAGTGCTGTAAAGTCCTGAATTTGATCCATGAGGCACTAGAGAACAAACTAAGGGCCCCACACATGCTAAGCATGAGCTCTACAAGCAATTTTACATTTTGAGCTCTACAATGTTAAATTTTGACCATTTGACTTCTTTTAGGAACAATCAATGTCTCAAGTCTCCTAGATTTCTGAAAATGGAGCTCTGAAACTAGGTTTGTTATTCTTACATCTTTGGGTCTGTATAGAGGAGGAAGTCTATTAAAGTAGAGTGGACAGTAGAAAAGGGAAATAGAAATCCTTGGTTTCTCCTCTGGCTGGTAGAATGGCCCCAGAGTAACAACTGTTTGCAACCGAAAGCTTCTTTACTCACACCCTTGCTTCCTCCAGTCATGCAGGCTGCTCATATCACTCCCCATACCTGCACCCTCTAACTGACTCTAACTGAACTGTAGGTGTAGTAATCTACCTCTTGTTTCCCCAGTCCTAGATATAATACCCATTTCTCATTTTCATTAGATCTAAGTTGCCCCTGTGTTCTTTTAGCCAACATATGGATGAGCAATTTCCCATTATTGAATCTCTTGTCTGAAATATTCACTGTGCTTGTAAGAGCTTTCCAAATTAACAGACTGCTTAAATGTCATATATATTTTCCCTGTCATTCATTGAGACTTGCAACTTGCTTATTTTAGGGTGAAGGATTGGTGAGATCACAGCAGGGTGCTGGATTATTCTTGGTGGTGCTCGGGGACCAGGTAGGGTGCAAGGGAACAAATATGGGTCGTATATACATGTCTCAATCTGCTCATTCTTAATCCTTCTCATAAAAGCTTACATTTGGGTAGACTTGGATTAAACACAGATTTTTTAAGATGCTGGATTTTTTCAAAAATAACACGTCATCTTGAAAGTAAAAAATCTTTAAAAATGCTCTTTTTTTTGTTCTGTACTTTATATGTGTGTTACATCTATCTTTATAGAACTTATTTTGTATAAGGCGAATATTATCTTTTCCTCCAAACTGATAAGCATTATTATAAAGGATGTTTGAATGATGTTTGAATTTGGTATTTTCATTTTTTATAATTTGTATTTTATTATACCACTGAGACATACAATTATTCAAAGGTGTTCATATTTGGGTTTTGGTAATACAGTGTTCCAGCACCCCATCCCTCCACCAGTGCCCCATTTCCACCACCAATGTCACCCCTTCCCCTCCCCCCCCCTAGTCTGCCTCTATAGCAGGTTCCCCAGTTTATCTCTTTCTCTCTTCCCTCTCTGTCTCTGTTTCTCTCCCTCTTATTCTACACATTGTAGCTTACCAATATATAAATTAAGAGTTTGTCATGTATATCTTTTTGCCTGTATTTAATGCTCAGTTCTAGGTTGGTATTACCACTTTCCACAATATTTAGTAAACACTGTTCCATTCTCTGTTTTACCTAGCCTCGCTCCCACACGTCCAAGATAATTTCATCTTGACAAGATCCTGATCCATGATTCGCCTGACCTTGGATATTGGTTCTTATTTTATATTTATATCATACAAATAAATGCAGTCATTCTATATCTGTCTTTTTTTCCTTCTGGCTAATTTCACTCAGCATGATCCTCTCCATGTCCATCCATTTGTAGGTAATTTTCATAACTTCATCTTTTCCTAACAGCTGCATAGTATTCCATTGTGTAGATGTACCAAAGTTTCTTTCTCCAGTCCTCTGTTCTCGGGCATTCTGGTTGTTTCCAGATTCTGGCTATAGTGAATAGTGCTGCTATGAAAATAAAAGTACAGATAGTGTTTCCTCTGCGTGTTTTTGGCTTCCCAGGGTATATCCCCAGGAGTGGTATGGCTGGGTGAAATGGGAGCTCAATGTCTAGTTTTTGGAGGTATGTCCATATTGTTTTCCAAAAGGGCTGTACCAGTCGACATTCCCACCAACTATGGATGAGTGTCCCTTTTCTCCGCATCCACGCCAGCACGGTTGTTCTTGCTCTTTTGGATGTGTGCCAGTCTCTGTGGTGTGAGATGGTATTTCATTGTTGTTTTGATTTGCATCTCTCTGATGATTAAAGATGATGAGCATTTTTTCATATGCCTTTTTGCTCATTCGAATTTCTTCCTTTGTGGAAGCTTCTGTTCATTTCTTCTCCCCATTTTTTGATGGGGTTGGTTGTTTTCTTCTTGTGGAGTTCTACCAGTGCCTGATATATCCTGGATATTAACCCCTTATCAGATGGGTATTGGGTGAATATTCTTTCCCACTCTGTGGACTGTCTTTGTATCTTGGTCACTATTTCTTTTGAGGTGCAGAAGCTTTTCAGTTTTATGTAGTCCCATCTGTTTATCTTTGCTTCCAGTTGCTTTGCTAGTGGTATGTCACCTTTGGAAGATATTTTTAGCTTCGATGTTGTGGAGGCGTTTCTCCTATATTTTCTTCGATGTACTTTATGGATTCAGGTCTGATATCGAGATCTTGAATCCATTTTGATCTGAATTTTTGTGCATGGTGTTAGACAGGGGGCCAAATTCATATTTACATGTTGCTGCCCAGTTTTCCCAGCACCACTTGTTGAAGAGGCTTTCTTTACTCCATTTCAGACTTTTTGCTCCTTTATCGAAGATTAAATGATCATGTGTTTGAGGTTGGGTGTCAGGATACTCAATTTTTATTCCATAGGTCCACAGGCCTGTTTTTATTCAAATACCATGCTGTTTTAATTACTACTGCTTTGTAGTACAGTTTGAGGTTGGGAAAAGTGATGCTTCCCATCTTCTTTTTCCAAAGAGATAGCTTTAGAACACTGTGGGGGTTTATTGTTCCATAAAATTTTTTTGGCTATTTGGTCAATTTCTTTTGAAGAATGTCATGGATATCCTAATAGGGACTGCATTGAATCTGTGCAAAGCTCTAGGAGTATTACCATTTTGACAATGTTGATTCTCCCCACCACCA
>JAJIBD010007284.1:0-85679 GCA_021461705.1 Cryptotis parvus | reverse complement strand
TATATTGGTATACACTGATACCTTACATAATGAAATTCATATGTTGTAATTCAACTTCAATAAAAAAATTTTTTAAAAAATACATTCCCCATCATTACCCTTCAAGGTCTGTTCATATCTATCTGATCTATTTTCTCTAGAGGGCCAGCAGCAGTGTTAAAGATGCAGAAAATATTTGTTAAGATAGTAGTGATTTTAAATTTGAGTTTCTTTACTAATTACTTTCATTAGTAAAGATAAAACGTCCTATTTGCCACTGTCTCTACTTTATACTTGCTAAACTTTGCATTTTAGACAAGTATAAACATACACAGTATGCCTAGCTTCAATAATATTGCCCAATACAGTTTATCCTCTTTACCATTCTTCTAGAAATTCATTTGATAAAGGAATTAATTATTAATAAAATACTCTTATTAAACTCATCATTGTCAAAACAAAATGAAGATTAATCTAAAAACTTTATGTAGGAAAGATTACAGTGAGAAGAGCTAGGAATCTCCCTTGTGGGACATCATTATGGTAACCTACTTGTGAAGTAGTGCATGATTAATGTGAGAACAGGTAGAATAAAAGGACATTATAGGAGATAAAAGAAAAGCCAAATTCAGTAATTGATCCTATAGACTGAAAAGAGATAGGCTATCTCCAAGCAATTAAAGAGTCAATGATGCTTAAGGTTTTGAGTCTTAGCACTTAGGAAGATATTGATCTTATTCACCAAAATGAGGATGCCAGGGGAATGAGCTGATTAGCAAAGTGAACAGGTCAACTCTACATCTTATGTGCATACAGATACATGCTTATGGGGTGTTTCCCTACTTCAGCACTGTGTAACTTGTTTTATATTCATTACCATTTTTCTTAAACATAATATGAAATGGATGTACTAAATATTCCTCAAACAAAAAAAGAATGAAGAATACAATGATTGGATGACATGCTCAAGTCAAGCATATAAAATAAGGCCACAATGGAATTTGAAGCCCTTTTCACTCTATAGAATATGCTCCAACTAGGCACCAGTGAACCGCTGATATTACTGTTGTGTGTGAAAGGATTGTTGTTGTCCAATAAATGAAAGGAAGCATTTGTCATTTCACCATTTACAATGTGCAAAATGCATTTCTAACATTTTTAATTTTAAATAAATCCTGTTTTTTTTTACTTCCGGAGTGACTTATACATTAAGAATAGTTGCTTATTTAATTACAATTATTTATATAAATCTGAAGTGATATGGATAAATTTCTTTCTAGGAGTGAGTGTGGTAATATTACACAGGAGATCAGGACATCTGCAATAATGGGAGAAAGCCAAGTGACAACGATTTTTTCTCCAGATGAAACTGACATCCAGGTTATTGTAATACTGTGTCATGGATGATTTATCAGTTACTTTCACACTCAAAAACCATCAAAAATATATTCATTTCATTTATCAGTGACTAGTCAATTTCTGATTATAAATGGTAAAAGCAGTTTTTAAATTGTACTTACAGTTGATTCATGGATGAACTTCACCGAAATATCGGCATTCTTGTGACACAGAACTGTAAAATTTCTGAGTAACTAGGATAATTCTATTTGCTTATGCCTTTGCTGCTATGACTGTTAAATTTGCTCTTATACCTCAACAAAAGTTTAGTTATAATTCAGTTTTAAGAAAATGATGTTTTAAACATCTAACAAGAAAATAATATTCATAATCATGTTACCTATCAAATTAAGTTCAATTTTTTTTTTTGCTTTTTTGGGTCACACGTGGCAATTTTTAGGGGTTACTCCTGGCTCTGCACTTAGGAATTACACCTGGCGGTACTCAGAAGTCCACATGGGATGCCGAAGATCAAAGCCGGGTCAGCTGCATGCAAGGCAAACACCCTACCTGCAGTGCTATTGCACTGATTCCAGAAAGTTCATTCTTGTAGCCTGGTGTCCAAATAGTTGATACCTGATTTTATTTATTTATATTTTTTAATTTTTTATTTTTACAATTACAAAAATATACAATTAAAAAAGTTCATATTTGGGTTTTGGTCATACAGTGTTCCAGCACCCATCCCGCCACCAGTGCCCATCTCCCACCACCAATGTCCCCGGTTCCCTCCCCACTCCCCCAGCCCTCCTCCATGGCAGGTTCTTTATTTCCTTACCTTTCTCTCTCTTTCTCTTTTCCTTCCCCTCCAGACTATGGATTTCAGAACATGCATTAAAGGGTTGTCATGTGTATCCTTTTGCCTCTATTTAATGCTCAGTTCTAGGTTGGCATTAGTACCCTCGACAATTGTTAGCACACTGTTCCATTTTCTGTCTTACCTAGCCTCTGACTCCCACATGTTTGTGATAATTTCCACCTTTGACAAGACCTCCTGATATATGTTTCACTTGACCTTGGATATTGGTATCATAATATGTACATATATATTTATGTTATGCAAATAAATGCAGTCATTCTGTATCTGTCTTTCTCCTTCTGGCTAATTTCGCTCAACATAATATTCTCCATGTCCATCCATTTATAGGCAAATTTTATAACTTTATTTTTCCTAACAGCTGCATAGTATTCCATTGTATAGATGTACCAATGCTTCTTTATCCAGTTATTGATTTTCGGGCACTATGGTTCCTTCCAGATTCTGGCTATTGTGAATAATGCTGCTATTGCATCTCCGCAGACCCCAAGATACCTGATTTTATAAGGCACTGACTTGTGATCTACCATAATACTAAAGTGGTCTGTTAACTATAATGCTTGACAGATTGGAAAAAATAAGATCTTTTATATATATTTATATTTGGTCACCCACCCTAGTAGTACTCAGGACTTACTCCTGGCTCTGTGCTTGGGGATAACTCCTGGAAATACTTATGGGACTGTATTTGGTTGATCAAACCCATATGAGGTATATACAAGGCAAATGCCTTACCCATTTTACTACCTGACCCTTTTACTGAGTCATTACTATACAAAAGTATTAAGAGTAAATTAGACTCTGAGGCCAATTGTTTATAAGTATATCCTAGGTCCAAATTCAATAAGTAAGCAATCATCCTTAAAAATTTATGAAAGTTCAAATGTGGGTTGGTTAATATCAGAATCTATATGTACAATTGCATAAAATTTTATAATTCTATATTTGGTTAATTATGATTTTTAATTTCTAAGAAACGAAACCAAAATCTTTCTTTCATCAACACTATATCCTTTGAACTTATCAACAATTTTCCTTGGTCTTGTCATATGTGGTCCCTGTGAATGCTTGCTAAATTGAATGTATGTTGAGGTTCTGAAATAGTTTTAAGCAGAAAGAAGTTCAAATGTATAGTTTCATTATTAAAGATAAATAATTCCTGAAAATCTACTGCACAACAGTATGTAATTAATAATACTGTAAAGTATACTTAATATATTGCTCAGAAAGGACACCTTAACTTCTATTAATAATAAAGAACTCTTTGACTTGAGGAATATGTTGAAATTATTACTAAGTTTAGATCCATACATATATGAGGTCCTGGATTTAAGGGACTAGAAATACACATACTAACAAACATTCTTTGCTCTTATGCTAATCAATGTAAGAATTTGGATTCATATAGTACTCGTATATCCCAGAATTGGACTTGAAAATATACATTACCAAAGAAAATGGCAGAATACAGCAGTGTAATGATCTTAGAATTAGGGAATTCAATGAAGAAGCTGGGATTCATCTCTCAAGTGTTAGAGTTTCCCATTGGTTTTCCAACTATGTGTTTCCTAGAGCTTTGCATTCGCATCTTTTAGAATTGTGAAATGTGCTGATACTTCTGATATGAAGTTTACTAACTGTTTTAAAAAATATCTTTTAATAATTACAACAAAACTTTCTTAATGATAAGAATATCTTTTAATAAAAATATCTTTTAATAATGACAACAAAACTTTCTTGGATTTCCAGCAACTTCCAAGAATATCACCAAAAAAAGAATCTTAATAGTAACTGATTTATTGACTCAGGAAATAGCTGGTCCATATGTGATTTGAGGTTCTTTTTGACTGCTATGCTAAAGACATACTCCCTATCTCCTTATGAAGCTCACTTCAGCCCTCGAAGGAAAGATTATACTGCATAGGTTAATTATGGAATCACTGTTCAATAGAGGCAAGTAAACATTCAGAAAATAAAGTTATCACTCCAAGAGCTTCACAGTTCTTTAAGAGAGGTACTCTTTTACTTAGGATTAATTTGATTTCTATTACAAAAGATATAGCTATTAAATGAGGATCTTTCACATATCATAATAACAATAAAATTTACTTCGGGGATGTCCTGAAAAACAGAAATTGAAATAAAAAGGTCTTTCTAGGTCTCATCTTTGAAAAGCAATTTTTGTTAACAAAGAACAAAACTGACACTCCAAATAGGTGGTGGTAGTAATAGTCCATGAAATAATGTAAAGATATCTACTTGAACTCCATTAATTTGGAGTTTATCATAATACTGAGCAAGACCAGACATATATTCTTTTATAGTTTATTTTCAAAAGCAATAAAATAGGACAAAAATATTGTCACAGATGGTTCTCATTAATAGGTTCATCTTTTTAAGCAAACCATTTGCCAACATAATGGGACATTAATTTTTTTTTAAAAAACTGAAATTATCTATTAAAATGCCAAGATATTTCCTGGTAAGGAATACTAGTTTCAAATTTTCACTCTATTAATATCCATGTTTGTATCAAGTTATTAAAATATCTGTAAAGAAAATAAATTTGTTTCAGTAACTGAAATTGTGTGCTTGGCATCAGTCTAGATAACAGTGTTTTACAACATCTTTATGATCACAATGGTTAAGTAATACTGCTATAAAGAAATGGCTAACTTTTATTGAATGTTAATATCTGTCAGCACACTAATTATAAAATGAATATAATAAGAAATTAATCGAATGGTTACTTCCGTATTGTCTTATAGAATATGATTTCAAATTTATGCTGCTCATAGAAACTTGCCAAGAGACATAGAGAGAGTATGGTGGGTAAGGTACCTGCCTCATGTGTGGAATATTTGGGTTCAACCCCTAATACCTGATAGGGGAACTCTGAGCACCACTGGATGTGACCCCAAAAAAAAAAACAAACAAACAAACAACAACAACAACACAAAAAAAACTTGCCAATTGTCAGGGCACAAAATCAGGTATGCATGACACTGAATCATGTAATTTGAGCTCCTCCAACACATTGTTATATACTATTCTGCTTATAAAATAATCTGTGTTATAATATATGTGCCATAATATGTCCCATATATATCCCATATATATGTCCCATATATATGTCCCATATATATGTCCCATATATATGTCCCATATGTCCCATAATAATGTATATTATGGGAGTATTAAGAGATTAAAAAATTCTATCTCACAAATAAATTAATTTTTTAAAAAAGTGTATATTTAGATACTACTAATGCAGACTATCATTCCCTTAGTATATGTGAGCTAAATAAAAGTTATGCTGCTCCTATACTGTGTCAGAATCTGAAATTTGGGGCACAATAGAACACTGACAAACCAAGTATTTAAAACTACATTTAGAGTCTTATAAAATAGACTGAGGACGGCAAAGGAATCAGTACTAGCTCTGCTTCTCAGTAACTCATGGATTGGGACCATGAGTAGAATGCAAAAATATAAGTGACCCAAAATTTGTTAATGCATTCAAACTATTCAGTCTTTGCTAGGATTTTATTTTTATATATTTTTTATAAAATATCGAACCTCTTCATGGTTAAGAAAAAAATTCACTGTCTTATTATTTCCTCATAATCTTAAAAAGGGACAAAGAAAACAGGATGAGTGGAGATGGTGTAGAGACAGGGAGGAAAGATGAGGGAGCAAAGTCGGGAATGAGGAATGGTAAGAGGAAGGAGAGACAAAGCACATAGACGGGTGAGAGAGGGAGGAGAGAGAGAAGCTGAAGTTCTAAACTTCGGAAACCTGAAACATGACAATATATGTAAATACAAACTATAAAAAGGCATTTATACATCAATAAAATTGGTATCATTTAATTGCCCTCGCAGATGACCCAGTAATTTCATTTTTGGGCATCGACCCCAAAGTTCCAAAAACTCAATTTAGCTAAGGCGCCTGAATTCCTATGCTCATTGCAGCATTGTTCAAATTCATCAAATTCTGAAAACAATGCAAATGTCCAAGATATATGACAGGATAAAAACTCATTGAAGTGAGCAGAGAGATAGTAGAACTGGTAGGGCATTTGCCTTGCAAACAGCCACCATGGTTCAATCTCAGGTACAGTGGTGGTAGAACAATAGCAACAACATAGACACGAAACTATGATTAACATCATTTTACATCATGGGACCTCAATAAAAATGAGTGAAACAATTTAAGTTATTAAAATGGAAAGTAAAAAAGTACAACTGGTGCACATTTAGTTACAGGAAGTTGAGATACAACTGATACTCATACTACACGAAAACACAGTGAGAAGATGGTTATCTACAAACCAAAATGACTGAAATAAAAATCAAATCCTGCCAAGACTTTATCTACAGGAGTGTGAAAAGATAGAAGACAGTGGCTTTCATTCTTTGATGTCCTGTGAACCGGCACTGAACCACAGACCCTAGTTGAAAGCTGATAGTATATAAGATACCCATAGTTTACAATGTCAGCCTTAGAAAATAAATAGCAGCTTAACAAACACACACAAAATAAAAATTCAACTAAATTTTAATTATTTTTTCCTTGGTGAGATGCTTCCTTGTGTTGTCAATCTAGCAATATTCATATATCTTTTATGACTCAAATCTCTTTCATTTGAGAAACACTTCTTTGGCCAAGTACTTTATACTTCTGTTAATTTCACATGTATTGCCTAGGCTTTATGTTGCTGGATTTACTCTAACTGGGAGGGTTTTTAGACTTAACAATTTATTGTGGAGATCTAGAGTAATTGAAATTCCAGGATTAAGCAAATAATAGAATTTTGCTTCTATTTAACAGAATCACTTACAATAAACTACTTCATCTAGAAATGTTTTCTCCTCTACTCTAGAATAATTCTGCACATTCTTCTGCTACTTTATTAATGCTAGATAAAGAGGCAGAAATTAAAGTGCCAAGGCATGTTTTACAAAACAATATAGTCCTCCATGTTAAAGTATTGCAAGAATAAGTATTGCATAAATATCTAGACAAATAAAAACATTTCAAAGCTATGATCAAAAATTGGGACTACATTAAACTACGGAGCTTTGGCACCTCAAAGAAAATGATGGTCAAATAGAAAGACAATTCACAAATGCCCATGGGCAAATGACTCAATAAAGAAACTCTGGCACATACACTCAGTGGAATACTACTCAGTCATAAGAAAAGATTAAGTCAAGAAATTTGCTGCAACAAGGATGGATCTGGAAATTATCATCTTGAGTGAAATCAGTTAGAAGGAGAACACTCAGAATAGTGTTGAAAATACACCAGACACTCAATCATTAATATCATAAATATGTTTGTAGCTTTGTGATACATACCAATTAAATCAATCAATTCAATTAGAAACATTAGTGGAAAAATGATTATCCTGATTCATCTTTAGGACTTTAGTTTGCTACTCTGTCTTGCCAAGGTGATTTTTTTTTTTAAGTTTTAAAAATTTTTTTATTATTTTTTATTATACCACCGTGAGACATACAATTACAAAGGTGTTCACAATTGGTTCTTGGGAATACAGTATTCCAGCACCCATCCCTCTACCAGTGCCCCATTTCCACCACCAAAGTACCCCATCCCCTCCCAACCAGCCCCAGGCTGTCTCAGGAGCAGGTACCTCAGTTTCCTCTCATTCTCTCTCTCTCTGTCTCTCTTTGTCTCTGCATCTCTCTCCCTCTTCTTTTTACACATTGTGACTAGCCCTGCAGATATTTAGAGTTTTTCACTTAAGTCTCTTTGTGTATATTCAATGGTGAGTTTTAATCTGCCATTACCATTTCACGCATTTAGTAAAACACTGGTATCTATTTATATCCTATTAATGAATGCAGTTATTCTATATCTGCCTTTTCCTTCTGACTAATTTCACTCAGCATGATAGTCTCCATGCCCATACATTTGCAGGTAAATTTTATAACTTCAACTTTTTCTGACAGCCGCATAGTATTCCATAGTGTAGATGAACCACAGTTTCTTTAGCCAGTCCTCTGTTCTCGGGCATTTAGGGTGTTTCCAGAATCTAGCTATAGTGAATAGCGCAGAGATGAATAAAGAAGTACAGATAGTGTTTCTGCTATGTGTTTTTCGGTCTCTCGGGTATATTCCCAGGAGTGCTATTGCTGGATCAAATGGGAGCTCAATATCTAGTTTTCGGAGGAATGGCCAAATTGTTTTCCAAAAGGGCTGGATCAGTTGGCATTCCCACCAACAGTGGATGAGAGTCCCTTTTTTCCCCACAGCCACGCCAGCACCGGTTGTTCTTGTTGTTTTGGATGTGTGCCAGTCTCTGTGGTGTGAGATGGTACCTCATTGTTGTTTTGATTTGCATCTTCCTGATGACGAAAGATGAAGAGCACTTTTTCATATGCCTCTTGGCCATTCGAATTTCTTCTTTTTGGAAGCTTCTGTTCATTTCTTCTCCCCAATTTTTTGATGGGGTTGGCTTTTTTTTCTTATGAAGGGATACCAGTGCCTGATATATCCTGGATATTAACCCCTTGTCAGATGGGTATTGGGTGAATATCCTTTCCCACTCTGTGGATTGTCTTTGTATCTTGGTCACTGTGTTTTGAGGTGCAGAAGCTTTTCAATTTTATATAATCCCATTGTTTATCTTTGCTTCCATTTGCTTGGTCAGTGGTGTGTCATCTTTAAAGATACTTTTAGTTTCGATATCATAGAGCGTTTCTCCTATGTTTTCTTTGATGTACCTTATTGATTCATGTCTGATGTTGAGATCTATAATCCATTTTGATCTGACTTTTGTGCATGGCATTAGAAGGAGGTCTAAGATCATTATTTTACACGTAGCTGCCCAGTTTTCCCAGCACCATATGTTGAAGAGGCTTTCTTTGCTCCACTTAATATTTTTTGCTCCTTCATCGAAGATTAAGTGGCTGTATATGAGAGTGTGTTTCAGGATATTCAGTTCTATTCCATAGGTCTACGGGTCTGTCTCTATACCCATACCAAACTGTCTTAATTACAACTGCTCTGTAGTAGACCTTGAGGTTGGGGAAAGTGATACCTCCCATTTTCTTTTTCCCAAGGATTGCTTTAGCTATTCGTGGGGGTTTATTTTTCCATGCAAATTTCAGGAGTGTGTGTTCAATTTCTTTGAAGAACATTATGGGTATCTTTATAGGGACCGCATTGAATCTGTATAAAGTTCTAGGGAGTATTACCATTTTGATAATGTTAATCCTTCCAATCCATGAGCAAGGAATATGTCTCCATTTCTTCAGGTCTTCTTTTATTTCCTGAAGTAACGTTTTGTAGTTTTCTTTTGTAGAGATCCTTTACATTCTTTGTCAAACTGATTCCTAGGTATTTGATTTTCTGCGGCACAATTGTGAATGGGATAGTTTCTTTAATGTCCTTTTCTTCTCTTTCGCTGTTTGCATATAGGAAGGCCATTGACTTTTGGGTATTGATTTTGTACCCTGCCACTCTACTATAGGAATGTATTATTTCTAGGAGCCTCTTGGTAGGGAGTTTCGGGTTTTCCAGGTATAATATCATGTCATCTGCAAATAGTGACTACTTTGCCAAGGTGATTTTTAAAGGAATCCTAACTTCAGATCTATAATATATGAGAAATGTTATTTATTTTTATTTGACATAAATCACACTAAAATTTTGTTTTCATTTTTAGCCAGACTCAGCTGTGTTCAGGGTTTACTCAAAGTTCTGCACTCAGGGATAACTCCTTGCTATGCAACTGACTGTGCAATAGGAAGCACGCATGGCTTTGGCGACTAAACCTCTGTCAGTTAATTGCAAGACAAGTACTAAAATCCTGTGATATTTCTCTGATCTTCTGTCACTATTTAAAAATAGTCCCCATGACTATCTCTTTGGCTCTCACGGTTCTCCCTGCATTAACATATGCCTCAGAGACCTGGGCCCTACGAAAGCAGGATGAGAACACTATTCGGATCACCCAAAAGAGGAATCCAAAGAGCTATGCTTGGAATATCACGCCTTACACAAATGAGAGAAGGAATCTGGAGTCATTGGAACCTCTGTCACTGTTCCAGATTCAGGGACGCTGTCTCATTTGCCACGACATTGAAAATCAGATTGCTGGACATGTAATGCGATTTGAAGACGACTGCTGGAGTAGACCCTTTACCGACTGGATCTCAGGGGATGTCAAAAGATCACGTAGTCGCCCACCTACAAGATGGTCAGACTTCTTTGTCACGACCCTGGATGAACAGTTTGAGGCTCTTCGTATTCCTGAAGCAAGCCGATGCCATTGGGCTACACTGGCCCATGATAGGGTCAAATGGAAATGTTACTGGCTCCCGCTCGAGTAAATTGATGACCAGCAGGATGTCTAGTGATCTAATGATCTAGTCACTATGAATTATGAAGTTATACATAATTTGATTTCAGGCATACAATGTTCTAGCACAAACCCCTTTAGCAGTGTCCTCTTTTCTCTGAAAGTGTTCATGTAGACTTCTAAATTACTGGTCTTTGGGTTTATGCCAAAAAGACATTATTATCTCTCTAATATTCAAGAAATAAAGAGAAGGTCTAAAGACAGAGCTCAAAAGGCTGAAACACTTGACTTGCAAAATCAAGTACTTAGTTTGATTACTGACACTATAGAGCAGATAGCAGCCTCCTGACAACGAGCATTTCTATCCTTGAGCACCTTAGACAGACCACTAAGCAGTTAAACCTTCATAGGTAGACCAGATACCACTGGATGGGAAAGATCAACATACCACCTGAGCAGTCATTGGACCCTCACTCCACTACTCCAATGAAACAAAAATCATACAAAGAAAAAAAGAATTATATAATGCATAATTTACCAAATTCAATCACATATAACAAAATAGCAATGATTACTTAGGACAGTGATTTGTTGGATGACAGGCTTAGCTAGCCTGGGACCTTTGCTGTTTTATCCACTTACAGCTATTTACATGTTCTTAAGCCAAGGTTCATTCTAATGAGATCACTCTTCTATGTAAACACTGATAGAGGGTATAGCAGTTACAGAAGTCACCTTGACTCTGAATAACTTCTGACTTATTATTATACATCTACTAAGACTTCTATGTTATCTAGATTGGGCACAGCTCCTCTTTATACCCACTGTACCCAGCGTTGGACAGTTAGAACTTACCAGAAGACTGCCACCATGGCTATGTTGAGGCTATATTTAAGATTATAGGATCATATTAGTTTGCCCTCATGCAGGCAAGTGTGACCCTTTCAGTACACAGAGAACAAGATATTCAGAATCACCCTGGTGCAGATAATAAATAAGGACCTTGTGGGTATCATCTAGATTACATGAAGCCCATGAAATTAAGGTATGTTACTTTATACCAACTCTCTCTCTCTCTCTTTCTCTCTCTCTCTCCAGTGTTTTACATAAGAGATCATCTTCAAAGACGGGATTAGTCCTTGGCTACTCCCTTTGTTTATATCTGTAATAGGTCATGGCACCACCCTTCTCCACTCTGTTTAGGGTTCTTTGTTGACAGGACCCTCCCTGTCAACAGATAGGACTACTTTGGTGGATTACTTTGGTGTATATAAGGGGACTGACTTGAGGCACTCACTCCTTTTTCCTGTTCCTTCTTTTGGTAGGACTCCTCTCAATGAGATTCTCTCTCTTTGGTGGGAGACTTGGGCTCTCTCTTGTATGGTCCAAGTTTGACCAGAGCTAGAGTTCTTTCATTATATTGGATTGCGGTGGCAGAGCTTTTTGTACTATAAAAAGCCTTTTTTGGAACTGCACTGGACTCGTGAGTTTTCATCTGTTCTCCTGGCGGCCTAGACGAGAACTTCTGTCCTGATACTGTCAGGAACCCCAGCGGCTCCCCGACAGTGGTTAGTCAATATTTCTATAGTAATCAAACCTATGTGGGGCATAGGGTGTCGGGAGTGCCGCTGGGGTTCCCGAGAGTGCCAGGAAACGAAGTTCCCTTCTACCTCCAAAGCCGGCAGGGAATGGATGAAGACTCAGGAATCCAATGCAGTTTTAAAAAGGGCTTTACTATCACAGGTTCCAATATACAATAGAAGAGAAGGGAAAACCTCGGGACTCTGGGTTCCCAGCTAGGCCCCAGCCAGGTGTAGGCCAAGATGGCTGCCACCACGTGTTGAGGCCCAACAGAGAATGGAGAGGATGGAGAAGCAAAACACCAAGGGAAGCCGAAATGGCAAAAGGGGGAAAAAAGAGAGAGAGCTTCTTTTCTTCTTGCAACTTATCTTATAGCTAGGAATCCGCCCAAACTCCCCAGCCCAGCCCATTCTGGGCTGGGCTATCTAGAGATGAAAACAGGAAAATAGCTCTATAGAATGTAGCAACTTCAGGAGACCATCTGGTTGTTTACAAGGACCCAAAGCTAATTCAAAGCCTCCTAGCAGAGCTGGGAGGAGCTATAAGTTAAATGTAACTTCCCCTGGCAGGAAGGATCAAATGCCCTCAGGTAATTTCTCCCAGCACCTCACCTAATGTTTTAAGCCAAGATCTGCCTGGAATTGCCTTTACAGGGTAGAGAAGGGGGTTTCTGAGATGGCATGTCTCTGTACCAAAGAGTAATACTAATGCCAGTCAAAGCCTTCACAAGAGTCTCGTCTACTTCACAGTAGTTTTGTATTTTAGTTGCCTTTGAGTTATCAGGGAGTCATGCTTGCTTGCTTGGAGGCAAACAGCATTTCTCTCTGGTCTAATTACTTAGAGATCCAACATGGCCAGGCAAATATGCTGGTAAGATCTAGCTAGTCCCACGATGATTGTGGTAGCATGAGAGAATATTTATACCAGCCAGTACAAAATACATGGTCAGATAAGACTGCCACATTCAGACTACCCGCCTATCTATGAAGTGACCTGCAGGAGGCAATCCAGGGCAGATGCAGAGGCCTAGGCTTTTAGGTGTCCTGCAACAATAGGCCTCTGTTACAATTCTCAAATTATAATTGTAGCAAAATTATAGATACAATAAAGGAATGCATAAATAAATCTGTGCAATAAGACTTTATTTGAAATCTATGTGATGGGTGGATTTGGCCTGTCTCCCTCGGTTTGCTGATCTGAGAGAGAAAGCAGGAATGTTAAAGAAGCATTCCTTTCACTTGGAAAAGGGGTTTAGAAAGCAGCTCAGTGAATATAAATTAGTTATGGCCAACACAATCCTTATTATCTCCACTATCTGAAAGTCATTTTGGGACCTGGAAAGACATCTGATTTTACTTATGTAAATTAATCATTAATCATTTCCAGACTCAAAACATAAACTATCAAGTCATAAACTCTATAAAATAGAAACTCCCCTACTTTCATATGGGACATGCAATATTCATTTATATGTATTTTAAATTACTAGAAAATTTCATAGAGAACTTCTGAGGAATAGGCAGATTAAGCACTAATCTTAAATTTTTGGATTATCCTTTCTAATGAAAGAAAGGCCAGAAAAAAAATCAAATAGAGGTCACTGTTCACTGCTAGATGAGATAAAATGCTATTAATGAAATATTAATTCAGATATTTTTGTCAAGGAATTCTCAACCTATTAGTTATCATTACTCACATCTCCAAATCATGGACTAAGCATGTCTCAACCCTTTGTACAGTTTACGATTACGATTGCTGCTATACATACACAATATTAAATATATATACATATATATACAAAATATATATATACATATATACATATATATATATACATGTAGAGATAAAGAGACCTATACAGCATAGGATTGCCCTTTCAACCCCAACAATAAATTTCACACTTTCTAAAATATGTACCAGTTCCTGGAATGAAAAAGCAACTTCCAACCCACTTCCCTGGTTCCTAACCAACAGTATATCCAATTTATTTGTCTAAGAATTTTAAGTTCACGCTGCCTTGCAATGAAGTGGACATTTTAGTTGGCAAAGGCAATAAATCAATGACTCTGATGAGGCCTGGTGAGCCCTCCTGAATACCATTGTAAAGATGCTATTTAGCTATTTACTTATTCCTCTCTCTAGGAACAATCATGCAATACTGAGAGCAGCAGTCACCTTGCAAAATCAAAATGAAAAACAACTGGTAAGAATGACAGCCGAAAGTCAAAAACCAGCCTGGGTCTGAACAACACCTTTGAGCAGCTGCACCTGCCCTTGGCTTCAGAACTCTGCAGTCCTCACCACATTAGACAAAGGAATCACTGTTTAATAAGCAAAATGCTCGTTTTGTTTTCCACCTAAAACCTAAACTGAAACATCCCATTCATTCCAACATAAAGTCACATTTGAAAACAGAACTTCTAGAATAGAAAATGTGCCAGATACAAATAAAAGAATCCAATAAACAGAAGAAGCTAGCCTCATGATCATAAAAAGTCATGTTTCTCTTAATAAGTAAGACAATTTACAACTGTGGCAAACATAACATGTTTATAATCATTATGGCCCTGTGTCGCCATTTAGTGACTGGGAACAAGACAATCTTCATATTGGTCCTATAGCTCTGAATTCTCATACAGAACTCAGTGGGCTAATAAAAAAGAATCCAGCAGAGCCTCTTACCTTTTCCAGCTATTGAAGCCAAACTTATTCCTTTAGTTCAGGTCCTACTTCGCCACCTTCAAAACTGCTCTGAACAGCGCTCTCTGACAGAGCCTGGCATGGTTTTCCGCATTTAGGACTCATTCAGTTACCTTTAACCAAAAAGCCTCTTCCTAGATTTGGATTCTGGTCTTAAATACGCAAAGTCCTAACAAGGTATCAGAGGTTCTGGGAAATTAAGACATTCACAGGTTCTGTCAATTAAGATGTTGTAACCATCTTTGGGTAGCTATTATATTGCCTACTCTAAAAACAAAGTTAGATAAATTGTTTCCTGGAACAAGTCACAGTTCTGGTCTAGAGATATGCATATTTATTCACTTAGTAGAAACATGGTAAAAAAATAAGTCGTGTCAGACATTTGAAGTGAATATTTTTAAAATTCCGTACTGAAGTGATACTATACTTCCATACTGAAACATGGATAATGATCCTGAACTTCCTTAAAACTGGGAAAGCTAAAAATTGAATTAAGCAGAAGTAATGAAAAATTTCTATTATTCACACATGGCTTGGTGCAATTTTTCAGCAGGACAGCTTAAAGAGGTAGAAAATTTTATAAAACAAATGACTGCTTCTCAGGAAAAGTAATTTTAAAAGGTAAAAAGCAAAACTTTACACCAAAACATATGTAATAACAAGTATTTTAAAATCCTTTACAATTCATAAGTTTTCTTATCATTAAGTCACACAAATTTTTATCATACTTAATGTTTATATCTATCAAACTTCCAGGTAATTTAATTATTTTTACAAGACCACTGTTGCTTTCTATGGCCTTATACCATCAACAATCATGCTTAGATATAACATAATTTTGTGTTACTATTACCTAGTTTATTTACTCTTAAGCTCTCATATTTGTAGTATGTTCTATCTTCTGCTGCTTGAACAACCCTAGAAATACAACCTTCTCTAAGACTTCAGACTGTGATTGATACTCTCATCAAAGCAAGCATAAAAAGCTGTTATCCACTCTATGGTTTAATACTTC
This sequence comes from Cryptotis parvus, assembly GCA_021461705.1. Classification (NCBI taxonomy): domain Eukaryota; kingdom Metazoa; phylum Chordata; class Mammalia; order Eulipotyphla; family Soricidae; genus Cryptotis; species Cryptotis parvus. The sequence continues at coordinate 69,857 of JAJIBD010007284.1, read as the reverse complement.
CAGTGGCAGGTAAGAGTATGGCCTGCTATTAATAAAGATTTAGTAAATGTTTGTTTTGTTTTACAGCTTTCTTGCTTTATTGAAGTCACCTTAGCATACATTATATAGACCTCAGGTAAACATTGGATTATTTGGAAAATATCCTTCCCAATTTCACTGTTTTTTTTGCTTTTAAACTACTTAAATCTTCAGTATAACTTCTCAAAAATTTGAAAATTTATTGTATATTTTCTAAATTGTATATTGTCTAAAGTAAACTAATATAGACCTACTTCTCCAACTTGCTTTCTGCAACTAAAAACTTAAGATTTTCTCAGTTTTTTATTGTGGGCCAGAGAGATCATACAGTAAATAGGGTAACAGCCTCAAATGCAGCTATCCTGGGTTTGTTCCCTGGCACCCTTTAGTATCACTAGCAGTGATCCCAAGTGCAGAGTCAGGAATAAGTCTGAACCATATCAGGTGTGTTCCCTCCACCCACAAAATAGACAAAAAGAAAAAATATATTATTGTTTGAGCTAAATTGATGACCCGAAAACCAGGATAGCAGAAGCTACGAAAAGAGGATGAACCGAGTTTGATTTTTTTATACCTTTTTGATTACTGAGTTCTATGACTTTTAAGTTATTATTTCTTCTATCACTTCTAATAATGTATAATCAACTATGGCTCTCATCTACCATAGTTATTTAACTCTCCTATTCTGATACTTTCTGATATTATTTAAATATTTTTTAGGTAACACTGTGTTGCAGGACTCCTAAGAGCCTCTGCATCCACCCTGGGTTGCCTCCTGCAGATTACTTTGCAGACAGGGGGTAGTTTAAATGTGGCAGTTTATCTGTACTGGTTGGTATAAATATTCTATCATGTATTCTGTACTGGTTGGTATAAATATTCTATCATGCTACCACAATCATCGTGGGACTAGCTAGATCTTACCAGCATATTTGCATGGCCACGTTGGATCTCTAAGTAATTAGACCAGAGAGAAATGTTGTTTGTCACCAAGCAAGCAAGCATGGCTCCCCGATAACTCAAAGGCAACTAAAATACAAAACTACCGTGAAGTAGATGAGACTCTTGTGAAGGCTTGGAGAAATATTTAACTGGCATTAGTATTAGTCTTTGGTACAGAGACATGCCATCTCAGAAACCCCCTTCTCTACCCTATAAAGGCATTTCCAGGCAGATCTTGGCTCAAAACATTAGCATTTAATAGGGCCTAGGTGAGGTCCTGGGAGAAATTACCTAAGGGCATCTGACCCTTCCTGCTTCCCATAATAGTGGGAGGTCTGAGTTGCAGGGGTATAAAACCAGCCTGCTTCCTCTGTCTCTCTTTTTTAGGCTCTATTTGTGGACTCATACTCTTCTTGGGAGTCTTGTCTTTGTCTCCTCTTTACAGGGCCTTTACACATGGTAGCCGCCATCTTGGCCTACATGTGGCTGGGGTTCTAGCTAGGAACCCTAAGCACAGGGTTTTTCCTATTGCTGATTTGTATGCCTGAACCTGTGATAAGCAAAGCCTTTTAAACCTGCGCTGGATTCCTGAGTTTTCATCTGTTCCCCGCCAGCTTCAGAGGTAAAAGGGAACTCGCTTCCTGGGACTGTCGGGGATCCCGCGGCGTTCCCGAAACACTGGTTTACAACAAAGTGAATGTTTATATGTTTTAGGAGTGCCATGTTGTTACATCATTCCCTCTACTAAAGTACCAATATTCCTTCGCCAGAGTCCAGAGGGCCCCCAAGTTCCCTCTAATAATCTTAGTTCAGTGGTTGTTAAGTTTAGGGGTTTGATGTTGAACATTGCTGTTCCCCGCTTAAATTCCTTTAATACTACTTCTTATGAGTAAGTCATTTGGTGTTTTTTTAAAACATGCTTTTGACCTGTTTTGGTGGCATTAGCCCTTACATTTTTGCCTATGTTGTTACAAATGCAAGATTTCTTCTTTTCTAGTAGTTGAGAGAATGTGTAAAGTGAATACATACGCTTTACACATTCTAAAGTGTATGTATTCCATATGTTCATTTCCAATCATATATCATAGGACACCTGGGCAGCCTGAAGATACTCAAATTGAGCACATATATGCATATGTATTTGCCAACTACTGATGTTTTGCCATAGGAATGGAACTACTTGGTTATGTGGTGGTTCTATTTGAAACTCTGAGGAACTGGAGGAGAGAAGTCCAAGCAGAAGTGGAAGTAAACGGGACACTTGGAACCCTCATGCCGGTCACCTCCCCTTCAGGTTCCCTCCTTGGGGTGTGGATGGCTGGGTGGGCAAGTGGTGAAAGAAGTAGAGCCCCAGGTTGTAGGCAGAAAGTGAAACTACAGCACCCAGAAGTCCAAGCAGAAGAGGAAGTAAACAGGGCACTTTGAATCCTCACACAGGTTGCCTTTCCCTCTGGTATCCTCGCTAGGGGCATGGCTGGCCAGGAAGGCAGCTGCTCACATGGATGCATATTAATACAAAAAGCAGAAAATTCAACGTCAAGGGAATATCCTTGAAAAGGGAAAAAAAGAGAAAACCTTCTGCAGAGCATCTCTAGAGTCCTACCTGACAGTGAGGAAGAGACAGTAACCCAGAAGAATTCACTCCCCACCACCACAGCACCATGGGGAAGCAATGAAGATCCCCAGCTCAGCTCAAAGAGCAGTTGAAGAAACTAAAACTGAAGACTTGGAAAAGAATGCAAATGTACATAATCTCTCTGGCAAAGAATTAAGAGAAGAAATGGTAAGGATGTTCAACGAGCTCAATAAAAAATGGAATTGATGTTCAATAAAATACAGGAGAACATAATGAAGCAGTGGTAAGAGCAGTCAATAAATTATGTGAGGAAATGAGAGCAGAAATGAGAGCAATGCAAATATAAATATCACTAAAAAACTGAGTAGATGAAATGAAAAACACAGTAGGGGCTCTCAATAGCAGGATGATAGCAGCAGAAGAGAGAAACAGTGAGACTGAGGATGAGCTGCAGAAAGCACTCAGGCGAATAGACAAGATGGAAAAAGACAGAACAAATGGATCAGCGGCAGAATAGAGAACACTGGGATGAATCCAAGAGGAACAACATAAGAATCATTGGAATCCAGAGGGACAGGAAGGTAACCCCAAGAAATAAAAACAGTTAGAAACATCCTTGCTGCAACGTTCCCAGAGTTAAAGAATGAAGGCAGCCAGATCCAAGAAGCCCAAAGGGTACCAGCAAGAAGAGACCCCAATAGAAAGAGTCCAAGATATATCCTAGGCAAACTAATAGATGCCATAGATAGAGACACAATTCTTCAAGTGGCAAGATCAAAGAGGAAGCTGTATACAAAGGAGCATCCAACTTTCAGCAGACCTGTCGAAGAGACCCTCCAAACCTGAAGGCAGTGGGGAGATATAATGAAAAAACACAATAAAATGAATGCCTCACCAAGAATTCTTTACCCGGTTAAACTCTCACTCAGATTTAAAGGATAGATACACAGCTTCTTGGATAAACAACAGCTCAGAAGCTTCATAAACTCAAAGCCAATTTTAAAAGAAGGGCTGAAAGAGCTACTCTAAGATGAGAAAAAAAAATGAATCCAACATTCTGCTGCCTTCAAGAAACTCATCTAAACAATCAGAGCAAAAAAGGCTCAAAGTAAATCACTGGAAAACAATTCTTCACTCAAACAACCCTTCCAAAAGGTCGGGGTGGCCATACTGGTATATGACAGCATAGATTTCAGGTTTAAGGAGGTCAGAAAGGACAGTGAAGATCATAATAATCAAGGAATACACATATCAGGAAGAAATTACACACTTAAACATACATGCACCCAATGTGGGCCAGAAAAATACCTAAAAAACTACTAATAAACTTCAAAGAAGACATTGACAGCAATACAGTTGTAGCTGGAAACTTCAACACTGCTCTATCAACTCTTGATAGATCGACAAGACTGAATCTTACCAAGGAAATACTGGCTCTAAAAGAAGAGATGGAAGAAAGACAGCTAATATATAAGGGCATTTCACCCCCAAAGAGCCGAATACACATTTTCTCCAGCACACATGGAACATACTTTAAGATATATCACATGCTGAACAATAATACCTCAATAAAATCAAGAAGATAGAAATTGTGCCAACTATTTTTTTCAGACCATGATGCACTGAAATTAGAAGTTAATTACACACAAAAATGGAGAATTGTTGGATGACAGGCTTAGCTAGTTTGGGAGCTTTGCTGTTTTACCCACTCACAGCTTAATCTACTTAAATGTTCTTAAGCCAAGATTCATTCTAGTGAGATCTCTCTTCTATGTAAACTCTAATAGAGGGTGTGGTAGTTACAGAAGTCACCTTGACTCTGAATAACTTCTGACTTATTATACATCTACTAAGACTTCTATGTTATCTAGATTGGGCACAGCTCCTTTTCATACCCACTGCACCCTGCATTGAACATTAGAATTTACCAGAAGATTTATACCTTGGCTATGTTGAGACTATATTTAAGATTATAGGAAAGATCATATCAGTGATCTTTCAAAGGGTCACACAGGCAAGTGTGACCCTTTCAGTATACAGAGAACAAGATATTCAGAATCACCCTGGTGCAGATAATAAATAAGAAGGACCTTGTAGGTACCATCTAGATTACATGAAGCCCATGAAATTAAGATATATTACTTTATACCAACTCTCTCTCCCAGTGTTTTACATAATAGATTATCTCCAAAGAAGGGATTAGTCCTTAGCTACTCCTTTGTTTATAGCTGTTAATAGGGCATGGCACCACCTTTCTACACTCTGTTTAGGGTTTTTTGTTGACAGGACCCTCCCTGTCAACAGATAGGATTACTTTGATGTATAAAGGGGACTGACTGACTTGAGGCACTCACCCCTTATTTCTGCTCCTTCTTTTGGTAGGACTCCTCTTGGGTGAGATTCTCTCTCTTTGGTGGGAGACTTGGGCTCTCTCTTGTATGGTTTAAGTTCTGGCCAGAGCTAGAGTTCTGTCATTATATTGGATTGTGGTGGTAGAGCTTTTGTACTATTAAAATCCTTTTGGAACTGTGCTGGACTCGTGAGTTTTCATCAGTTCCCGGGGCACGGAGGTAGAAGAGAACTTCTGTCCTGATACTGTTGGGGACCCCAGCGACTCCCTACAGAGAATAATACCAATCAACTGGAAACTAAACAGCTCACTACTGAACAATCAGCATGTCATAAAAAGAAATCAAAAAGGAAATTCAAAAATTTCTGGAAACAAATGAGATTGAAGGCACGAATTACCAGAACTTGTGGGATATAGCAAAAGCAGTGTTAAGGGGCAAGTTCATAGCTCTTCAAGCATTCATCAGAGAAGAGGACAAGGTCATCATAAACAGTTTGACTTCAGAGCTTAAGATCTTAGAAAGTGAAAATCAAAAAGAGCTCAAACCAGGCAGAAAGAAATAATAAAATTTAGAACAGAAATCAATGAGATGGAATCACAAAAAACAATCCAGAAAATCAACGAAACCAAGAGCTGGTTCTTTGAAAAAATAAACAAGTTTGACAAACCACATGCAAGACTTGTAAGAAAAGGGGAAAGTGAGAACCCAAATAAATAGATCAGAAATGAAAAAGGGGAAATCACAGCAGAAACAACAGAAATTCAAAAGATCAACAAGGATTACTATGCAAGTCCGTATGCCACAAAACAAGAGAACCTAGAAGAAATGGACAAATTCCTGAATTCCTCTAGCCTCCCAAGGCTGCAACAAGAAGATTTGGAATACCTCAGCAATCCTATCACCATAGAGGAAATTGAATCAGTAATCAAAGTCTCCCCAAACACAAAAGCCCATGTCTAGATGGATTCACCATTGAATTCTACCAAACGTTTAAAGTGGAGCTACTGCTATTCCTTTTCAAGATCTTCTGGGAAATTGAAGACACAGAAACACTCCCAAATAACTTCTATGAGGCACATATCTCCCTGATACTCAAAGCAGACAGAGATGTCGCAAAAAAAGGAAAACTAAAGATCAATCACCTGATGAACACAGATGCTAAGTCTTCAAACAAATATTAGCAAATAGAATCCAAAGACTCATCAAAAGAGTATACACCACGACCAAGTAGGATTCATCCCAGGAATGCAAGGATGGTTCCACATCTGCAGCTCAATCAGCATAATACATCATATCAATAAGAAAAATCAAAACCATATTATCATATCAATAGATGCAGAGAAGGCATTTGACAAGATCCAATACCCACTTCATGATAAAAACTCTCTTTAAAATGGAAATTGAAGGAACCTTCCACAATATAATCAAATCCATCTACAATAAGCCCACAGCGAGCATCATTCTCAATGGGGGAAAACTGAAAGACTTCCCCATAAGGTCGGCGGCAAGAAAAAGCTGCCCACTCTCATCACCACTTCTATTCAATATAGTACTGGAAGTACTAACAGTAGCAATCAGGGGAGAAAAAGACATTAAGGGTATCCATATAGGAAAGGGGCTCTCTCAGAGGGGTGAGTAGAATATTTATGGTAATTCTGAGGTAAATTTACCTATAGGAAATATATGGTAAATTTCCATATAGGAAAGGGAATGAACTAGTTCCTGAGGCCCCATTCACTCTCAATGGAACAAACATCTCTGAATGCAGCAGTTATGTGTACCTAGGTCGAGAAATCAACATGATGAACGACCTAAAACCTGAGCTGCGCAGGAGGAAGAGAGCGGCATGGAATGCCTTCAAAGGCATCGAAGAAATAGCTAAAAGGACAAAGAATCTCCGGCTCCGGCACATCTCTTTGACTCCACTGTTCTCCCTGCATTAATGTATGCCTCAGACGAAAGCAGGATGAGAATTCTATTCCGGGTCTCCCAGAGAGGAATTGAAAGAGCTATGCATGGAATATCACACCTCACTCAAGTGAGAGAAGGAATCCGGAGTTCTGACCTCCGTCGCTATTCCAGAATCAGGGACGCTGTCTTGTTTGCCAAGGCATCGAAAATCAGATGGGCTGGACATGTAATGCAATTTGGAGACAACCGCTGGAGTAGAGCCATTACCAACTGGATCCCACGGGATGTCAAAAGATCACGTGGCTGCCCACCTACAAGATGGTCAGACTTCCTAGTAAAGACCCTGCAGGAACGGTTCGAGTCTCTTCATATTCCTGAGTCAACCAGATGCCATTGGGCTACATTGGCACGTGATAGGGTCTAATGCAAATGTTACTGGAGCCCGCTTGAGCAAATCGATGAATAATGGGATTCAAGTGATCAAGTGATCAAGTGATATAGGAAAGGAAGAACCCAAAATGTCACTATTTGCAGAAGACATGATTTTATACCTAGAAAACCCTAAAACTCTACCAAGAAGCTACTAGAAATAATAGGTTCTTATAGTAAAGTGAAAGTTTAGAAAATCAATACCCCAAATCAATGGCCTTCTTAATGCAAATAATGAGAGAAGAAAGGGATATTAAAGAAATGATCCCATTCACAATTGCGACACAAAATCAAATACCTAGGAATCAGATTGACAAAGAACATAAAGGATCTCCAAAGAAAACTATAAAATGTTACTTCAATAAGTAAATGAGGGTCTGAGGAAATGGAGACACATTCCCTGCACATGGATTGGGAGAATTAACATTATCAAAATGGTAATGTTCCTAGAGTTTTATACAGATTCAATGCGTTCCCTATAAAGAGACCCATGAGTTCTTCAAAGCCTTTTAGGAACTGTGCCTAAAGTTCTTCAAAGAAATTACCAAACACCCCTGAAATTTGTATGGAATAATAAACCCCCATGAATAGCTAAAGTAATCATTGGGAAAAAGAAGATGGGAGGTATCACTTTCCCCAACCTCAAACTCTACTATAAAGCAGTCATAATTAAAATGGCATGCTATTGGTATAATGACAGACCCTTAGACCTATGGAATAGAACTAACTTTTAATAGCACAAAAGCTCTACCACCACAATCCAATATAATGAAAGAACTCTAGCTCTGGTCAGAACTTAGATCATAAAAGAGAGCCCAAGTCTCCCACCAAAGAGAGAGGATCTCACTAGAGAGGAGTCCTACCCAAAAGAAGGAGCAGAAAAAAAGGGAAGGGGCCTCAAGTCAGTCCCCTTTATACACCAAAGTAATCCTATCTGTAACAGGTAGTGTTCAACAAAGAACCCTAAACAGCTTGGAGAAGAGTGGGCCACACCCTATTAATGGTATAAACAAAGGAGTATGCCAAGGACTAATCCCTTCTTCTAAGATTATATAAATAATATAAAATAATACATCTTAATTTCATGGGCTTCATGTAATCTAGATGGTATCCACAAGGTCCTTCTTATTTATGATCTGCACCAGGGTGATTTAGAGTATCTTGTTCCCCCGTTATACTGAAAGGGTCACACTAGCCTGCGTGAGGGCAAACTAGCATGTTCCTTCCTATAATCTTAAAGATAGTCTCAGTGTAGCCAGGGTGGTAGTCTCCTGGTAAATTCTAACTGTCCCATGCTGAGTGCAGTGGGTATAAAGAGGAGTTGTGCCCAATTTAGAAAACATAGACGTCTTAGTAGATGTATAAGTCAGAAGTTACTCATTCAGAGTCAAGGTGACTTCTGTTACTGTACACCCTCTATTAGTGTTTACATAGAAGAGAGATCTCATTAGAATGAACCTTGGCTTAAGAACATTTAAGTAGATTAAGCTGTGAGTGGGTGAATCAGCAAAGCTCCCAGACTAGCTAAACCTGTCATACAACAATACAGTATATATTAGGCACTGTTAGCACTTTACAAGAAGAAAACAGCCAACCTCATCAAAAAAAAAAAAAAAAAAAGGAAAGAAGAAATTAACAGAAGCTTCCAAAAAACCAGAAATTTGAATGACCAAAATGCATATGAAAAAGTGCTCCTAATCATCAGGGAGATTCAGATCAAAACAACAATGAGATATCTTCTACACTACAAAGACAGGAATACATCCAAAACAAGAACAACCTGGGAAAAAGGGACTCTCATCCACAGTTGTTGGGAGTGCTGACTGGTTCAGCCCTTTTGAAAAACAATATGGGCATTCCTCTGAAAACTAGATATTGAGTTTCCAATTGACCCAGCAATACCACTCGTGGGAATATACCCTGGAGACCCAAAAACACATAGCAGAAACACTATCTGTGCTTCTTTATTCATTGCAGTTCTATTCACGAGAGCCAGCATCTGGAAACAACCTAGGTACCCAAGAACAGAGGACTGGCTAAAAAAACTGTGGTACATGTACACAATGGAATACAATGCAGCTGTCAGAAAAGAAAAAGTCATGAAATTTACCTGCAAATGGATGGAAATGGAGACTATCATGCTGAGTGAAATTAATCAGAAGGAAAAGGACAGATATAGAATGGCTGCATTCATTAATAGGGTATAAATAGGTACCAGTGTTTTACTAAGTGTGGGAAATGGTAATGACAGATTAAAACTCACCATTAAATATACACAAAGAGACTTTAGTGATAAACTCTAATCTGCAGGGCTAGCCACAATGTGTAAAAGAAGAGAGAGAGATACAGAGACAGAGATAGAAAGAGAGAGTGAAAAAGAGGAAAAGAAAAAGCACCTGCTATTAAGGCAGGCTGGGGTTGCTGGGAGGGAATGTGGGGACATTGGTGGTGGGAATGGGACACTGGTAGATGGATGGGTGCTGGAACACTGTATGACCGAGAACCAACTATGAACACCTTTGTATATCTCACGGTAGTATAATAAAGACTAAAAAACAAAACTGAAGGAAAATTAAATCTCTAGAACTGAAATTATCCCAAATATAAGATTAAGAATTCCGTGAATAGTGATGAGCAAAATCTGATCTTTCAATCATAAAGTCTTCATGAAGTATTAAAATAAAAAACCCAACTCTAATAAATAAAAGTAAAGTATTTCATCACAAAGTGTGCTTTATCCCAAAGGTATAATTTACCATTTAAATATCAGTCAATATAATGAAACTGCTTAGAGAAACAAAGTTATATGCTTATCTAATCACTGACTTACCAAGAATCAGAGAAAATGCAGTTTGAATGAGAAACACATAACCAATCAATACTAATGCAAATTCTACATCGGAACTTTCTGAAAATAAACTTAAGAGCATTCATCATAAACTGCTTGCAGAAGAGAGAGTAAATATTTTTAAAATAAATGAAAACATAAAATATTAACAAAACAGAAATAATGAAAGGAAACCATTTAGAAATGAAAATACTGAAAAAAATACCAGATTAAAAATCTGTTAAAGAAACTCGAGTAAAGCAGAGTTGACAGAGAACATGACAAGAAAACAGATTATTTCCAATCTAAACAAAACAAGCTGAATGAATTAAAGAGCGGAGTCTCACATATCTGTGTAATAATCAACAAAAGAGCTAACACCATATCATTAAATTCTTATTAAAAAGAAGTAAGTCAGGAGTAAATAAGAGAAACTACCTTCAAAAGCATAATAGGGATAGTCAGTGGGAAGTTAGGTGCTTACCTTGCAAGTGGACATTCTCAGTTAAATCCCTGGCTTAGTATATAGACCCATTAATACTTCCATGTCTGACACCTGAATACAGAGACAGGAATAAAGTATGAGCACATCTGGGTGGAATGTTCAAAAATAAGCACATACATTAGACTTTTGATTTTAAACTAGTATACTAAAGCAGTACAATTGGAGATTGTTAGCTTTTTAAAAATTTATGGGGGCTGAAAAGACAGTACAGTGAGTAGGGCTCATAAAGTTCTGTGTGTGTGACTAGCTCTAAATACACACACACACACAGACACACAGACACACAGCAATAGTTTCCCAAAATCAAGGAAATACAAAGGAAAATACAGAACTTCCATTGCTTTTTTCTGTCCTGGATTTAGCCATCAAAACATCAGTATACCTGAACTGTTTTCTTAGCTTATTTATTTTTTAAGTTATTTTTTATTAATTTTGGAACCACACCCATTGGCATGTGGTGCTTATTACTACTGGCTCCGTACTCAGGAATCAGTCCTGGTGGTGTTCAGGGGACCATCGGGAGTGTCAGGGATCAAAACCATTAGCTGCATGTAGGCAGTTGCCCCACCACTGCATTATCTCTTTGGTCCCAATTATTATTTTTTATTAAGGTACCATGACTCACAAAGTAGTTCATAAGAGTTTCAAGCATACTTTGTTAAAATACTAATCCCAGAACTAGGTCAGGGATGCTGTCTCGCTTGCCAAGGAATCGAAAATTAGATGGGCTGGATATGTAATGCGATTTGGAGACAACCGCTAGACTACAGCCATTACCGACTGGATCCCACGGACGTCAAAAGATCCCGTGGCTGCCCACCTACAAAACGGTCAGACTTCTTCGTCAAGACCCTGAACAAATGGTTTGAGACTCTTCGTATTCCTGAAGCAAGTAGATGCCATTGGGCTACACTGGCACATGATAGGGTAAAATGGAAATGTTACTGGTGCCCACTCAAGGAAATCTATGAACAATGGGATACCAAGTGATCTAGTGATCTGGTGAAGCAAAATATTAAACCTGTTTGGTCCAACTTTTTCTATTACTTCTTACTATTATCGTTCATTTTCCACCAGTGAGAAAGTTTATCTGATACAAGATATTTTCTAATTCCATTTGCTTTCTTCAAAACTGGAATATAAAAACTTAAGGGTGAGTAAATATATTTTATATTTCTACAAACCTTAGGTAATCTGATTCAATTGTCAGGTAAGTTTCTGCTCAGAAATTTTTTTTGATTGGTTCCATTAACTGCATAACAACAACAAAACTACAGACAAAAATCTCCATGTATGTATAATGAGATTCTTAGTTAAATCCAATATTGAAAATAGTGTAGTGAATAACTAATCCACAATATACTTCAGAAACTTGGATTTGGAGAATCCTCATTCAGAGATTTATACACTGCTGCTTCTCTATACACCTTTCAGAACAGTAGACAATAATGACAATTGCATTTTTAAATAGAAATATAATTTATTTCTCTAATGCTTCTAAAACTATTCATAGCATATAAGGAAACTAACAATCAAAAAGGAGAGAAAAATAGAGCAAGCAGTCAATGAGCCTCTATTGAGAACCAGTATGCAGGTTTCTTACATATAACATGTTTTTATTCTCATAGCAATCCTAAAGGTAGATAATTGGCAATTTTCAGAAATTTTATGTTTTAATTCCCAATTCTATGGTAATACAAAGGTACTGAGATCTGAATATATCTCCTAATTTACATTCCAATGAGGATCAGATACAATACTAATGAGTGAAAACTGACAACGGAGTAAGGACTCAAGAAACTTTATAATTCTTTATTTTTGGCTTTCTGTTCACACCGGTGATGTTTTGGGGTTACTCCTGCTATGCACTCAGGGATCATTACTGACAGTGCTCAGGGGGCCATATGGGATGCAGAGGATCATCCTGAGTCAGTTGTGTGTGCAAAGTAAACCTCTACCCACTGTATGATCTCTTCAGCCCAAACTCAAAAACTTTTGACACATTAAATTTAAGGTGACTAAATTAGAAACAAAAATATAAATAAAATTTCTAACAGAAAATAGATTTAAGAGCTCTTTGTGACTCCATATTATGAATACAGAACTGAATGCATTGTGCAACTTGGAGCAGTCCTCTCCTAGAGCTACAAGCATTATTCAAATGGACTCAAGTAACATTAATACATTGGTAGAGAGTTGTGGGCACCAGTGCCTGTAGTAAGTTGAGGTAACTGAAAATTAAGACACATAGTGTTGCGTTTGGAGATAGGTTGTTAGGGTCTGGTATCTGAAAGACCACACAAAGGAATGAGCTCTGCAGTAAAAAGGCCCCTCTAGAAGGCGAGAGACCCCATTCTTGGGTGCAGAGTTCCTTTTATCCAAAGTAACTCAGTGTGGGATTATCTCTTAACCCCTCACCTCCATTCTTTCTGGTGACCTTTTCCCGATTGGTTCTGTGGTTACGGTTCCTCGCTGTGGCTTATTCCTATTGGCTGATAACGCAAGGAGGGGCCTGTGGGTTTATGAGAATTTTCCTGGGCAAGGGTGCCCAGTGGGTTTTCAATAACTGGTTTGGGCAAAGGTGCGCCGTGGGTTTTCGAGAATTGGTTTGGAAAAGGTTCCCTCTTATCTTGGATTGAGTCGTGCTCCATTGGTTCATCGTGGCTGGTTTTGCTTTTTGACTGAGTCCAGTAGGTGCGTTATCAGGTTCAAGTATATGCCATTGGCAAAAGCTGCTTGTTTTAAGCAATCTTAAAATGACTACACCTGCCCAAAATGGCTGTGCTGATGCTAAGGCAGGCTTAGGAAGCCGAGGAGCAGATTCTTACAACAGTTCTCAGGCTAAAGATGTCTGCTTGTCTTGCACAGGACTGACCCCAATCCCTGACACTGTACATGGACCCTGGGCACTATCAGAAATGATAACTGAACACACAGGAGGTATAAGCCTTAAGTACTGCCAGGTGTGACCCCAAACCTAAGCAAACAAAAATAAGTAACTACACATTTATAAATATATTCCCAAACTCTAATAACTAAAGGTTTTTATAATTAAAAACAAACAGTATTTTGCCCAGGTACTACATAGAGAGCTCAAAAAATTTAATGGAAACCTATAACATAAAGTTATATATTTATGTATATACACACATATATGTGCATATATATATTCAAAGGTAATCTGCCATTTGAAATAAATTAGCATTGTAAAGTATATCAGATACTTTAATTGAAGCCACAGTAGTAAAATATACTTTTTTAATCATAAGCAGTCTGAGAATATGTTAAAAGAAGTCAGCAGGTCAATGGATTAATTATACCATGTTTCTTAGCTGTTTCTTAGAATACAATCTTTATTTGATCTAGAATAAAATCATAACCAACATGAAAATGGAGAAAAAAATTAAACTGCACAGAAAAGCAACTAATTTCAAATAATGTGACTAGCAGAGGTTGTATTTCTTTGATTAAGAAGTAGTGCAAGGATCTTTGAATTTCTCATTTTAAACTGCTCAGCTAGATCTAGATTAGGTGTTCATGGGAGGAAGCTCAGAAATAATTAAATAGAGGATTCAAAATATTATCACATCTGGATTCCAAGGTTGATCTGTTACTTCTTGTGCTTAATAAACATGATGGAGAACTACCTCCTCTGGGGAAACCTGGGCACAATCAAGTCTGTAATTTTACTATGTCAAGTGAGAAACTTTAAATTTCATTAGAGAAATCATTACTTTGCTGTCTTTTTTTACTTTTATGGTTTGAGTCTTCTTTGGTAAGGTATAATGTTCCAAATTATAAAAACATGGACACAAAATTTCCTAGAGTGACTATATTTGGAAATATAGGGAAACTAAAGCTACTTTAAATGAATGCCAAGTAGGCTTAAGTTAACTAACAAAACTAAGATTTATATAGGGCATTTTTTCTGAGAGGTCCAAGTCATCTAACATATTACCTCATTTATCAAAACATTTTATTACAAAATATATTTCTAACAAAGCAAATATCAAAGTTTTCCATGCTTGCAAACACATTAAGTATTTATGTAAGTTATAGCCAGTACACTTTCCATAATTTTTTCTTCTAAATGTCAATAGCTATTAGTGAGATGTAAAAGAACTGGTAATATTACTCTAGTGCCATCTTTATTCTTTTAAGGTATCTGTTGTCTCTGTTTTATCTCCTATTTATTGTAATATTTCTTTTCAGGAATTCAATATTATTTTTAAATTCTCAAGTTATAAATATATCATATATTTAGTCTCTCATAAGGACTTATTTCCTTTAATATTAGCTCATCTTCAGCTGGATAGTAGTAGAGCACATAAGGCCTCTGCTTTACACATGCCAGCCCTGGATTTCCCCCGGCACTGAATATGATCCCTGAGAAGACAACCTGGAGTAAGTACTGGGCACAACTGGGTATATGTTGGTGAGCCCCTGGGGTCTCCAATAATATCAGGAAATGAGTGCCCTTCTACCTCCGAACCCGGTAGGGAATGGATGAAAACTCAGGTGTCCAACACAGTTCTAAAAGGCTTTTACTAAAACAGTCTCCGCAGCTACAATCCAAAATAATGGGATTCCCCATACCTCTAGCTCTTGGTCAGAATTTAGACCATAGAAGAGGGCCCAAGTTTCCCACCAAATGGATCCTCATACCTCATTGTGAGTCCCCTAATATATTCAAAAGTAATCCTAATCTTTAGGGAGAGTAATGTCAATAAAGATCAACAAATAAGCTTCTACAGATAGACCTTGTTTCATGTATAAACAGATGGTTATGCCAGGGAAAAATCCCTTTCTCAGAGATTATCTCTATGTCAAAACACTAGAGAGAGTGAGAGTGCTGGTATAAAGAAATACATCTCAATGGATGTATATTCATGGGGATATTAAACATACCATAATTTCATGGTTTCATGTAATCTAGATGGTACCCACAAGGTCCATCTAATTTCTATTCTGTACCAAGGTGATTCAGAATGTCTTGTACTGTTTATGGAAAGGATCATGCTCATCTGCTTGAGGGGAAACTAGCATGAATCTTCCTTAACCTTAAACAATAGTGCAACTTAGCCAAGGTATTGGACTCCTGGTAAATTCTAACTGTCACATGCTGGGACAAGTGGGTATAAAGAGGAACTGTGTCCAATCTAGATAACATTGAAATTGTAGTAGAGATTATAGCAATGTTTCAGAACAAAATGACTTTTATAACTGCCACACCTTCCATCAGTGTTTATACAGAAGAGAGATCTCATTAGTATGAAAGCTGATTTAAGAACATATAAATAAATTAAAGTGAGTGGATTAAACAGCAAAGCTCCCAAACTAGCTAGACTTCTCATCCAACATGTTAGGCCCAAAACAAAAACAAATTTAATGTCTAGATATTTTAAACTTTTGCTTTTAACAAATATTCTTTCAAACTTTCAAATATTCCTCAGTCTCCAAGCTTGGTATTGAATCATCTGAGCATTGGAGTCTCTTAGTACAGTGTCCCTTTTCTTCTGAATTTCCAAACTACCTACTCAATAAATATTTATGTTTTAGTAAACATATTCAAGATGAGCTTAATTCATTGTTTAATATTTGAATTCTAACTCATTTCCAAATATTTTGTTCATATTTATTTTTATGAAATCAACAATGACCTCCCCCATTATAAATGTCATACTGTGTTCTAGTTCACTGACTCTCTCACATCAATAAAACTTCTTTCCTCTACCTTTGCTACACCAGCCTCTCCTCTCCAGGATCTCATCACTTTCACAAATTCATTCTTTTTGCATCCTCCATTTCTTCTGCTACGCCTTAAGCTTTGTTGTAGAGGCACTGGCCTTCAAACTCTTCCATTACTTTTTCTCAATATAATAGGCAGAAAAATCCTCCAAAACTCCTTTTACAAAGCAACTTCTCTCATATGCTCCAGTTTTCTACTGGATATCTCACAATTGCATTTCTTAAACACCCCTAACATGCTGATTTTCCCCAAAGGTATATGATTTAACATTCCATATATTGGGATGTTATCCAATATATGTTATCAAATATATGGAATGTTATCCAAGCTTATCATTCAACTTGACCACAGGTGGGAGTTTGGACAATTTCACTCTATGGCAATGTATGATGCATCAGTAATGTAGCCTGCCTTGCTATATATGACCTTAGAATCCCATTTCAGAATCTACACACTCAGTTTTAACTAAGTATTGCATATCCAGTTTCCTGAAAATAGTATGCAAGAAGGAGATGGTGGTCCGATCCTGTTTGGAATTTGGAGACAACAGCAACATAGGTCAGACAAAACCGTCGATTGAAGATGATGTGGTCAATTTCATTGTGGAACTGTCCACCAGGAGATTCCCATGTCCAACGTTTCACTTCAGCCTTCTGGAACTCTGAGTTCCCATGAATGGTCTTGGTGGACATGATGAACTCAGATAGTCTCTCACCCTGTTCGTTCCATTCTAGGCCATGGGTCACAACGTGGAGTTCTTCAGCCGATCTTCTCAGTCCTATCTTGGCATTAAAATCACCGACTATGATCTTGTAGAAGGTGTGATCTTTTTTATAGAACTCTTCCAGTTCCATGTAGAATTTCTCAATTTCATCTCCTTTGTATGTGGATGTTGGTGCGAACAATGAAGATAGAAATTGCTGGCAGTGGGCCACATCTCTTCAAGTGTAATCATCCTATCTGATTTGTTAGGCATTCAAATGAATCAATGTTGACTGCCATGTTCGTGTTGACAAGGACACCAACGATACCCACGCCTCTTTCATCGCATGTTCCAAGGAACAATTCTCCTCTGGTGTCAAATACAGCATGATGCGACTGACGCCTTCTCGTCTCAGTCAGACCAATGATGTCATAATTGATATTTTGCGATTACACCATCAGATCCTCAATATATGCTACCAATGCCAGTGTACGTGCATTGAAAGTACAGTCATTTTAGTCCTTCTTCTTTTTGGCAGCCTAGGATGGCCGTGAAATTTTATCAGACACTGCTTGTTCACCTTTCTTACTGCTGCCGTATTAAGGGCTCTTTTGGGGTCAGGAAAATAAACAATTCTGTTACTGGTTTTGGCATATCGAAAACGCATCGGAAAACTGTCTCCTTTGTGCAAAATTCTACTTCCCACAACGGGGAGAAAAGGCTGCAAAATTTAAGAAGAGAACTCCCAGAACGACCATCAGCTGGGAACTCTTTGGCACCATTGCAGCAACATGGGAAGATACCACCATTGACAACATTGATGAAGAATACAACTGACTGGTTCAGCACCTCCATGATTGTGTGAAGAATGCTGAGAGAGAGAAAGACACAAAAGGACACCTATCTTCAGAAACTCTAGAGCTCATTCGCCAACGTGGCAAGGCACGAGCCTCAGGAGACCAAATGCTAACGTCTAAGCTTGCTAAATGGTGCAGAGAAGCGATAAAAGAAGACCTCAAAGACAGAAGAGCAGAAATACTGGAAGATGCAGCAGAAGCCAGCAAAAGCATTCGCACTGCCCGCCTGTCCTTCACCAACTATAAGACCAAGATGACTGCCCTCCGGCACCCTGATGGATCTATCACATCTTCCAGAAAGACAATGGAGAAGATTATCCAGGACTTCTACTCAAATCTCTTTGATAGCCACATCCACCTGCCCACATACCAAATTCCACAGGATGGATATGTCATTACCAATGTTCTCCCTTCTGAAATCCGACATGCCATCTCTTTGGTAAAGAAGGGAACAGCACCAGGCCCAGACAAAGTCAGACCCGAACACCTGAAGAATCTGCCATCGGTACTCATCATACACTAGCTCGGCTCTTCACACTCTACCTGTCCGAATGCAAAGTACCCTCCCAATGGAAAACCTGCAGGACAGTTCTACTGTTCAAGAAGGGAGACATTCACGACATCGGCAACTATCGCCCCATCTGCCTGTTGTCCATCATCTACAAGCTATTTACACGAATCATCCTGAACATTATTAGCAGAACACTAGATGGACAACCATGAGAGTGAGCTGGCTTCGGAAAGGATTCAGCACAATCGACCATATGCACACAGTAACCAAGCTCATCAGGTTTTTAGGGAGTACAAGATGCCGCTCTGTCTCATGTTCATTGATTTACAGAAAGCCTTTGATTCTGTGGAGACTGAAGCAGTCATCGAAGCCCTAGCCAAACAGGGTGTTCAAACCTTATACATCAAGATCCTTCGTGAGCTGTATTACGGATTCACCACCAGGATCTCACCATTCTACAAGAAGTGATCATTGATGTCAAAAGAGGGGTTCGACAGGGTGATACCATTTCACCAAAACTCTTCAGCGCCACCCACGAAAACATCATGCAACAATTAGAATGGGAAGGAATGGGAGTGAAGATAGAGGGGTTCGGCAAGTACACCACCTCCACTTCGCTAATGACATTGTTCTAATAACACCAAACATTAGCCAAGCGGCACAAATGCTGGCTGACTTTGACTGAGAATGTGGAAAGATAGGCCTACAGCTGAATCTGAAGAAAACTATGTTCATGAAAAATGAACTAGTTCCAGAGGCCCCATTCACTCTCAATCGAACAAACATCTCTGAATGTAGCAGTTATGTGTACCTAGGTTGAGAAGTTAACCTGATGAAAGACCTAAAACCCCAGCTGTGCAGGAGGAAGAGAGCAGCATGGAATGCCTTCAAGGGCATCAAAGAAATAGCTAAAAGGACAAAGAACTGCCAGCTCCGGGCACATCTCTTTGACCCCACGGTTTCCCCTGCTTTAACCTACGCCTCAGAGACCTGGGCCCTACGAAAGCAGGATGAGAATGCTATTCGGGTCTCCCCAGATTGAAATCGAAAGAGCTATGCTTGGAATATCAGGCCTCACTCAAGTGAGAGAAGGAATCGGAGTTCTGACCTCCTTCACTATTCCAGAATCAGGGACTCTGTCTCGTTTGCCAAGGCATCGAAAATCAGATGGGCTGGACATGTAATGCAATTTGGAGACAACCGCTGGACTAGAGCCATTACCAACTGGATCCCATGGGAAGTCAAAAGATCACGTGGCCGCCCACCTACAAGTTGGTCAGACTTCCTTGTAAAGACTCTGAAGGAAAGGTTTGAGGCTCTTCATATTCCTGAATCAACCAGATGCCATTGGGATACATTGGCACGTGATAGGGTCTAATGCAAATGTTACTGGTGCCTGCTTGAGCAAATCGATGAATAACGGGATTCAAGTGATCAAGTGATCAAGTGATCAAGTATGCAAGAAATTAAATGCAAAAGGCTCTCTGAACCAACACTTGTCAGGGAGAGTTAATGAAGTAAGATTGTATTTGGCTAACAGAAGTTGAACTGTGATGCATTCCCAGAGGAGACTTTAGTTCATTCATGGTGGTACTCTAGAACTGGGAAGGCTCTATCATTTTCTTGACTTAGGCAAAATGGCATTGTTCAGTCAGCAGATTGGATAGCTCCTCCCTTAAAAAGGAGTTACTCAAGTAAAGCAATTGTTTTCAACCAAGAGCAAGTCCCAGAAAGGGATTCCTCTGTCTATGACTGCAGTGTTCCCGTAAAGAATGCTTCATCTCTGGAGCATTTCAACCAGCAGCCTCTCTCCCAGTACAACTTATTCTATATTGCTTTCTTAGGATCTATTTCTGAGATCAATCTAAGACAGTTCTATCAGAAAACAGGAAACACTCTCAAAACATTTATATTATTCTAACTAAAATTATAGGAACGCAGAGTGCAGCAGAAAATGCAAGATACCCATATCAAAAAAGCTAAGTAGGGGGCCAGAGTGATAGTCCAGCGGGTAGGGCATTTGCCTTGCACGTTGCTGACCAAGGTTCAATCCCTGACATCCCATATGGTTCCCTGAGCACCGCCAGGAGTAATTCCTGAGTGCAGAGCCAGGAGTGACCCCTGAGCATCGCTAGGTGTAACTCAAAACAAAAAAAAAAAGCTAAGTAAAAGTCATATCCATTGTTTAGTTTAGTAAGCTAGACTTAAGTATTATTGTTGCATTTGTGAATTTCACTTTTATTATTATCACAATTTGTCTCAACAACCTTACAAGGAAGCCAAACTATCAAATTAGATAAAATTTTGCAAGGAATTTTGCATTACATGCATGTAAACATATTAAACATACAAAGCCACTATAACAATTTTTTAACTAAGTTGATAAATTTTTTGTTTGAATTTGGCAGCTTGAAAATAGCAGCTTGAATTTCCAGCCTGAACACTATGAATATGAATACTGAGGTCTTCTATGTTCAGAAACAGATGGCATTAATTTCTCATATAAGAGCTAATTTCTAGGGCATATAAAACACTAACTTATGAATCATTCATTCAATAAATATGTATTGATCAGCTACTATGTGCCAATAATTATTCTGGTAGTTATTAGCTATGTTTTTGTTTATGCTATCATGATAATTATTACTGTAAATGTTTTTGTGTCATATGAATTCAGAGAGAAAAAAGAAAAAAGCCACTTTAAATTATCAATTTCTTGACTTACTATAAATCTTTAAGGCTTTACCAGATTATTTTACTCAAGATGTTCTTAGATACTTTCACCTAAAACACATTTCATCAAATGAGGTAAAATTTCATGTTTGAACTAGAATACAGTAAGAATAAAATAAAAAAAAGAAACTAACAGGACAGAGGCAATACATAGAATCCATGAAAATTAAAACAAAGAAGAAAGACTTTGGGAGTTGGGGTAAACATATATATATATGAATAAAAAGTTATCACTGTCTGTATCACTGTCTTCCCGTTCATCATCGATTTGCTCTAGCGGGCCCCAGTAACATCTCCATATGACCTGTCTCATGCTAGTAGAGCCCAAGGGCATCTGCTTGCTCCAGGAACATAAAGAGCCTCAATCCATTCCGAATGAGGTCTATAATTGTTACTGGCATTTGGCATATCAAATACAACAATAAAAAGTTATATGAAGTTTTAATAAAGTTATTAAACTCTAGATAAAATACTGTGAAAATCATTTGGAATAAATCTAGATGTGCAATTATAAGTGATCATGATATCAGTTTTATGTGATATTTAAAATAACTGGATCAGAGAATGCAATATTTTAAAAGGGGTATGTTGAGATCAACCTTGGTCCCAAAGTATAGGAAAAAGAAAGCGAGAGCGGAGGGAAGAGATAGATGAAAGCAACCGTGCCAGGTGAGGGTAGTCAGGAGTGTTAAGGAATGATAGACCCAAATATTCCAACCACAGAATCAACAGTATTGAAATCAAGAGGTCCAAACTTTTTTTTTCTTTTTTGTGTCACACCTGGCAATGCTCAGGGATTACTTCTGGCTCTGAACTCAGGAATTACTCCTGGCAGTGTTCAGGGGACCATATGGGATGCCGGAGATCAAAGTCAGGTCGGCCGCATGCAAGGCAAATGCCCTTCCTGCTGGACTATTGCTCCAGCCCCAAACTTTAACAACCAAAGTCATATAGGGGCCTGTTGGGGAGGGCAGACAGAGCATGAGATATGAGAGGGACACTGAAGATATTGGTGGGGGAAAACACACTGTGTTGGGATGAGTGCTGTAATATTATGTATCAAAATTCAACTATGACTAATTTCGTAAATCATGGTGTTTTTAATAATAAGTTAATATTTTACAGTTATTGGTTTTAATATTGAAGCTTTATTATTTAATCAATTTAAACTCTAGAATTGAACCAACAGTTGTGGCTCTGTGTACATTAAAATTACATATAATTATGAAAAGCAATAAACATTAAAATATTTTAATGAGATACAGATCAAAATAAGAATTTCGGTTATAAATCCATCTACAGTGTATCACTTGTTTCACTTGTATCACTTGTTTTCCTGTTGTTCATGAATTTGCTCAAGTGGGCGCCATTCGTTGGGAATGGGGTCCATCATTGTTACTGTTTTTGGCATATCGAATAAACCATGAGTAGCTTGCCAGGCTCTGCCATGGCTCTGGGTTCACTGAAGGGGGCCCAGTCTTTTCTATGCCAGATCATCAACCATCCAGGGCCTACAGGGCAGAGCCCTGGGCATAGACAAGCCTAACTCCTGTCTGCCACCTGCCAATGCAACCGGGCACTGCAGCCACACCTGCAATACCTCAAGTGTTCTTTACTGATCAAATAACAAGGTAAATTAGAAAACACAGAAAAAAAGGCCAAAGAGATAGTATAGTGGGTAGGGAGCTTGCTTTCCATGCAGCCGACTGAGGTTTGATTGCTGGAAACCTATTTAGTCCCTCAAACTCCGCTAGGAGTGATCCCTGAGCGTGGAGTCAGGGGTAAGCCCTGAGCACTGTCAGGTGCACTGCCTCCTCACCTCCTCCCCTGCCAAAAAATATACAGAGAAGATATATGAAGGAATCAAAAGTGAAATTAAATAAAACGTAGGGGCCTGAGCAATAGCACAGCGGGTAGGACGTTTTCTTTGCACGAGCCCAACCTGGGTTCAATATACAGTGTAATGCTCACCAAATAAAGAATGCTTGTTTCAGTTCAGTTGCTATCCCAATTGCACATATGGACAATAGTAAATAAACTAGTAATAGATTTCACTATCCCTAAGTCTTCACTTTTTTCTGTTAAAATTATTTCTACATTGATAGGTTGACAATGTATTTTACACTTATTCCACTACCTTCTCTTAAATAAATCAGCCTACATTTGATCAACTTCCTGACTACCTCAGTGCTCTCCATAGCATACATTATTACTGTATTTGTTGTAAGTTATACTTTACTATGTCTCTTTTACATTATTATTTGCACAATAGTCTCATTATATCTCAGCCATCTGTTGAAATTTATAATAGCTAATTATTTAATTAATATTATTTGACAATGTACAATGCACTTTACATGTTATTTACTATTCATGAAAATCCTTTGAAGTCAATATTTTATCTGCCATTTTCAGATAAGAAATCTGATGCTGGGGCCGGAGCGATAGCCCAGTGGGTAGGGCTGTGCATTTGCATTGCACACGGCTGGCCTATGCCGGTCTGGGTTCGAACCCGGCATCCCATATGGTCCCCTGAGCACCACCAGGAGTAATTCCTGAGTGCAGAGCCAGGAGTAACCCCTGAGCATTGCCGGGTGTGACCCAAAAAGCAAAAAAAGAAAAAAAATAAAACTAATGCTGAGAGAATTTAAACAGCTTCCTTCAAGTTTGGTACTCGATAAGTATTAATACTACTCATTGTGTCTTTCATAGAAGTCTAGTATTTATTTGCAATTTTAGTATTTTATCAAAAATAACCAACCCTTAGAGAAGTTCAGATATTTTAACATGGTCTCTCCTAATTTTCTGTACTTTCTTGTATAACATTCTTCATATATTACATTTGCAAATAAATATTTTCCCTTAACAATACATATACCATCAATGAAGTGACTTATATTTTACTCACGCTGGTTTCCCTCCATCTATCACAATGTGTGGCATACAGCACACACATTTATATGTATTAAATGAATAAACTGATATTAACTGATAATGTTTTAATATTTTTGTAAGTGATATCTGAAAATAAGAAATTATTTCACTCATCTTCCAAAATTCCAGGCAGGAATATCCTGTTGGGTCGGAGGTGCAGAGATGAGAGTCCAGGAACATGACAAATTTCCATTAATATTTTTAATGATCACCAGCCAGAGGTGTAGCAGCTCTCATCTTGGCAGCTGATTGACCACCTCCACAAGGATCCCAACTCTCTTATATCCCATCCTCTCAAAGGGCAATACAACTTACAGTTAAGTTTGCATGGTTTACATTACAAACACATTTCACATTCTTTGCATAAGACTTAAGCATAATAGGAAGGAGACAATCAGGAGGCAAAAACCTGCAGGGGGTGCTATCTAGGTGAGGTGCAATGAACAAAAAGAATGCATGTAAGTTGCTAATTCAGCCTTCTGGACTAGCCCAAGATGGCAAGGTCATGTCAGACAGAAGAACAAGTGAAACCTGTTTTCTGCCTAACTTCAAGCAGCGACCATTAGACTCCATCTTGGGCTAGTTACAGTCAATAAAAAATGTGCAGAGAAATGACCTACGATAGCAGTGCTTGTGCATCTGCAACTTGAAAGCAGTCTCACTAGGGAATTCTACATACTAAGTCTATTGGGAGACAGTCTGCCAGAAAACCCTGTGTATCTGTTAACAGGCAGTATCCATAAGACCCTCCTTCCCATAACCTTAGATCTACTTTCTGCTGACACCAAATGAAACAAATAAACGGGGGAGGGGGTCAATCAGAGTTGAGAATTAACCTGTTTAACTTTCAAGACTCATTTTTCTAGTTTTAAATAATTCTAGATTCTCAGAAATTTTTTAGTGTATACTCATGAACTTATGTTAATAAGATACTATTTACTCACTGTAGAGAAGTTACAAGAAAATAAAAACAAAACAATTTTATGCAAGATGATAGCAGTAACCATTTTTGACATTTTAGTTTCTTATTTTCCACAATTTTATATTTATAATTTTTCATACAAGATTAGAATCAAGTTGTTTATGATTAATATCTTGACATTTTAATTTTGAATATGGAGCATTTTCCTATTAGACAGCTCTGTAAAATGCCACATTAATTCCTAGCAAGCATAACTCAAATAAATTTACCATAATTTAATCATTCAAATATTTTAAGTATGTGATTTGTTCTTCATTTTGTTATTATGAACAATGCTCAATAAACAGTTTTGAAAAATCATTTATGACAATTCATATTGCTGTTTTGTTTGCTTGGGGCCATATGGCTCAGGTATTTACTCCTGGCTCAGTACACAGAGATCCTTCCTGGGTATACTTAAAGAACCGTATGTAGTGTCAGGATCCAGACTCACCTACATGCAAGGCAACTGCTATAAACCGTGTGCTATCTCTCCAATGCTGACAATTTCTATTCCTTATCTAGAAAATTTGGTGGCAAAAACCTAATTAGTGATATGACTATTTTACATATTCTTGAATTTTATTAACACATTTCTTTCCAAGTAACTTAAAATAGTTTCTTTTCATAACAAAAATTCATAAGAATGATTATGGCAATTGATTATAACTAAAAGTAGATATTGTACATTTTAAAACAGATTTCATAGAACTATATTGGTAAGCGGTGATGAGAGTGAAAATCTTATTATGTTCCTTATCATAAGGAAAAGACTTCAGTTTTTCAGGAATAAGCATAAAATTGGCAGTGAAACTGTTACCTATGCCCTCTGAATGCACTGATACACCCTTGAATTCTTGGGATTAATCCCACTAGGTCATGGCTCACTTAATGTGCTCTTGGGTTGATTACCAAGACTTACATTCAGCAGAGGTAGCTATGTGTGTGGGGAGGGTGTGGGGGTGGGGGGGGTGGTGCTCTTTTCTAATTTGGTATATTAGAGTGATATTTTCTTTATAGAAAGTGTCTGTAAGTGTTGCCGTATTCAATTATTGGAAAGAGTTTGAGAGCATGACTTTTTCTTTGAATGTTTTGTAAAATTCACCTGTAAAGCCATCTGAAGCTTGGATTTTATTTTGGGGAGAGCAGATTTAGGTTTATCTACTTGTAATTTTTCTATTCAAATTTTCTATTCTGTGGGAATTCTAGCACAATTAAGTAAGAAAAAGTATGAGGGCAGAAGATAGCATATTGAGTTCAGGCTACCATTAGTGCCAAAGGCTCACATTCTTTAGCCTGGAGACACTAATCATCTCTTGACTGGCTATTCTAGGTCCTCACCATCACCTGAGTGGCATTTTAAATCCAGGTAGCATTGCATCCTTGTGCTCTTTCATTAAAATGCCATGCATGTGGCGCCAAGAATCACTGGTTAAACTGTAGGAAAGAAGGAAGGAAGACAGGAAAAAAAGGACTCAGAAAAGTGAAAAGAAAGAGATCTATTGCCATTTGTGAATTACATAATTACACTAGTAAACCCTAACTACATACATGATACTAGAAATAAGTAACGAGTTGAGAAAAATACTAGAATATGTAATCAATCAATACTTACAGGTCTATTATATCTATATATTCAAACAATAAGCTAGAGAAAGACAAAATAAAGAAAACATCACTATTCAAATTTACATCAAAAAGGGATAAAATATGTGGGGGTGACCCAAACAGAAGAGGTGAATGGCTTATGCACTGGAAAATCATAAAACACTTCTACAAGAAATAGAAGACAGAGAGAAATGGGAAGACATCCTGTGCTTATGAATCAAAAGAATAAAGTATTAAATTTCCATTTTACCTAAAGCAAGCTACAAATTCAATGTAGTCCCTGATCAAATATAAGTGCCATTTTAAAGGAAATAGAATAAATATTTCTCAAGTTTATGGGGAAAACAAAATAACCTGAATCACTGAAGCAATTTGAGACAAAAGAAGAAAGATAGAGATCACTCTCCCTGGTCAAACTACATTAAATATTTTTCTCCCCTATTCTACTCGTCATTCCAATTGCACTGAAAGCAGACTGCTTGATACTATCACAGAGTTAATGTAGTTTTGTTAAACATTTTTTTCAGTTTTCTATTTTTGATTCACTATTGGCAATTTGTTTTAAAGTTTACTAGGCAGTTAATTCTAGACTGTATTATCTTCTGTTTATCCCAGTTAATGAATTGAAATGGTTTCTACTTTTCCACTTTTATTCAATTCAGTAATAAAAGAGAAAGACAGTATAAAAAACAAGTAAACTAAAACCACAGAAATTGGAAAAAAGTAAAAGCAATTTGTAAAATGCCTGGTTGCATTTAGAGAATTCAAAAGAAACTATAAATAAAGATAGTTGAATTAACAAATGAATTTAGTAAAGTTTTAGGACATAATATGATTACCGTATAAATCCCTACATTTTATATACTAATAATAAATGGAAAACATTTTAAAACCAGTCATTTACAATTAAATAAAATATACCAAGTATGTGGGACTAAATATTACATACTGTGTAAGATACATATCAACTACAAAGCTTTACTGAACTCAAGAAATTGTCTTACAACAGCAGGGAGTTATGATTATGGACAAATTCAATATTACCTCATTTAAAATCTCACCCATTTAAGAATATTTTATATAAAAGCTTAAATAAAAAAAGCAGGCAGGAGCGATAGCCCAGTGGGTAGGGCGTTTGCCTTGCACGCGCCAGCCCATGCCGGCCCGGGTTCGATCCCCAGCATCCCATATGGTCCCCTGAGCAACACCAGGAGTAATTCCTAAGTGCAGAGTCAGGAGTAACCCCTGATCATCGCCAGGTGAGACCCAAAAAGCAAAAAAAAAAAAAAAAAAGCAAAGGACTGAAGAGGCTAAACTCATTTTTGGAAAATCAGAAGACAGTAAGGTTACACAACTTATTTTCAGAAATACAAAACTTTTATTAATTAAGAGAAATAGTGTACTTATAGAAAGAGAGATATATAGATCAATGAAACAAAATAGAGAGCATGAGGGTTAAGCCCATAAGAATAAGGTTAATTGAATTTTGACAATGATACATAGATACCAAAGTAAATCAATAAAGAAAGCATAGCATTGTCCACAAAAGGTGCAGGTTATTATATATATATATATATATATATATATATATACAGTTATATATATATATAAAGCTCACATTGCATAAAATAAAATCATAATGTAATACATCAAGCTAATGTTATAAAAATAATTTAAAATTCTGGAATTTAAAACCCTATTTCTTAGATGTCATAGAAATCACAAATTATAAATAATAAATTTGAAGTAATAAATTGGTGTTCATATAATTACTTTTTTTAAAGTTAACTTTAGAAAATAGTTAATAGTAGATAATGGAAAAATATCTCCACTGCCATATATTATACTATTAGACAAATTACTTTGCATAAAAATACATTAAAATATGTATAAACTACAAAAAGTACACCAACAGGTTTTAAAAACAAAAATAAAGATCCTGAAAAACCAAATATAGAAAAACATGTTTAATGGATACTTCACAAAACCACGCCTACCAAAAAGGATTTCAACAAAATTAATCATCAGAGAAATGCCACCTAAAACTTTTACATAACAACATCACATATCTACACAAACAAAAGTAAAACCTTAGAATTCCATCAATGGACAAGAATATAGACGGATATTATAGAAAAAATTGCCATTATTGCTGTTGTTATTATACAACAGCATAGTTAAGTTCAGTAAGAATTTAGGAGATTTGACACAGGCTTAAATACTAATGAATTCAAAAGAGCAAGAACAGCATGTGCTGGTGTGGATATGGGAAAAGGGGACTCTCATCCATTGTTGGTGGGAATGTCGACTGGTACAGCCTTTTTTGGAAAACAATATGGACATTCCTCCAAAGACTAGAAATTGAGCTCTCATTTGAACCATCCATACCATTTCTGGGAATATACCCTGGGAAGCCAAAACATACAGTGGAAACACCATCTTATACTTTTATTTTCGTAGCAGCACTATTCACAATAGCCAGAATCTGGAAACATCCAGAGTGCCTGAGAACTGATGACTGGTTAAAAAACGTTGATACATCTACACAATGGAGTACTACGCAGATGTTAGGAAAATGAAGTTATGAAATTTGCCTATAAATGGATGGACATGGAGAGGATAATTCTGAGTGAAATTAGCCAGAAGGAAAAGGACAGATATAGAATGACTGCATTCATTTGCGGGATATAAAAAAAATAGTATGATACCAATAACCAAGGCCAGACAAAACATGGTCTGGCCTCCTTCAGGAGGTCTTGTCAGTTGGTAGAACCTACTGCAAATGTTTGGGAGTCAGAGGTTAAGCAATACAGAGAAAGGAACAGTGTATTAATAATTATTGTAAATGATAATACCTGTGTAGAACTGAGCATTGAAAGTAGGCAAAAGGATATACTGATAACCTCTAACAGTATGTTTTGCAAACCACAGTGTGTAAAAGAGGGAAGAGAGAGAAAGAGAGATAGAGAAAGAGAGAGAAAGAAAGAGAGGGAGAGAGAGGGAGAGAGGGAGAGAGAGAGAGAGAGAGAGAGAGAGTGAAAATTGCCTGTCATAAATGAAGGCTGTGGGAGGGGAGAAATCAGCGAACATTGGTGGAGGGAAATGGGCACTAGGGAGGGATTATGTTGTAACACTGTATGAATAAAACCCAAATATGAACACGAACACTTTGGTAACTGTATATCTAACGATGGTATAATAATAAAAATGAATAAATAAATAAATAAACAAATGAATGAATGAATAAATAAATATATAAATAAATAAAATTAACAAAAAAATAAATGAATTCAGTATGTGACCTAGAAATCTGACTCTCAATAAAACTGAAACATCCTATCTAAAGATTTTTACTAAGATGTTCATAGTCATATTACATGTGCTAGATATATTTGGAAACAAGTCAAATGCCTATCTACAGGCAAGCAGATAACTGGGAAACAATCATGACTTGTCAAGGAAAATAAATAAAACAACTAGTCCAGGTGAGAATGTGTGTAAATCTCAAATACATTATGATGGGGAAAGGTCAATATATTCTATGAATTATAATTCCATTTACATGAAATATTAGAATGACATAACTAATATTAATAGACCTAAAGACAGTAGCCATCTATTGCTTTAGTGGAATCAGTTTTGCAGCTAATATGTTTATTCTTTTGGGATGGTTGAAACAGTCTATAGCTACACCTTTGTAATGATGACTATATATCATATTTTGTCAAACAGACAAACTGCAGAACTTAAATGAATGATATATAGTATTTGAATTTAGGTCAAAATTAATTTTTCAAAACTTAAAATGTCCTACTCTTGTATAATACATAAAGTTTCTTTAAATGTATTTTTCTAATTTCACAGGATGAGACTGAACTATAAATTCCATCATATCAGCACTTTTTAAAAATCAGTAATCCTTGCAAAGATCAATTCACATCCATGTGTTTATATCTATCAAGTATTTAAATATATCTGAAAAAGATTATTGAGGTGGTCATATAATTATTTAACTCCTAAATACACTTACCATTTACACTTTTACTATAACTTTATCTGTTATTTTTCATTGAAAATAGATTCATTTTAAGAATACAATAATAAAAATGTCACTTATGGCAATGGAAGTAACTGAGCAATGTGAATTTTTAGAAAGTGATTTATAACATACATTTCTATTTTGTAATATTTGTATTATATAAAAGTAAATGTTAAAATGTATTAATGAGGAAAATTAATGGAATAAACTTAAAATAAGTGAGAAAGAAAGAAAAGTTAAAATTTAAACTTAATAAGGTACAAAGCAAGAATTAGGAGATAAGTAGTAAGAGGCAAAACTTGGTTTTTGGAAAGACTAAAAGACAATAAAATTTTTCAAAAATATATTTTTATATATATATATATCATATACCATAGTAAAACACTTTATGTAAACCAATATACTTGTGGTATACTTCTTAATTTAAAAAATACATTAAAACTCTTACTTATACAGACAATACAGGAAAGCAACTATTAAAAACACAAACAGCACACATAGAAGAATAATACAGTAAGACTCCAAAAAATCTTTTCTGAAAACGTTATTATATTCTACCTCATTTTGTGTGTGTTTTTCGGGTCTCTGGTGGTGCTCTGGTCCTACTCCTGACTCCATACTCAGGGACCACTGTTAGCAGTGCTTGGTGTACAGTATATGGTGCTGAAGACTGAATCTCAGTCAACTGAGTGCAGGGTGAGCCCATTACAGCTGAACTGTCTTTCTGGCCCTCTAATAATAAAAGGCAGTTCTTAAGTAATTGCCAATTGTTAAACTGACCATATTAAAATGATAAAATGTAAATAAAATTCAACCTTAGAAAAGAGATAAAAAATACTGTTTTTAAAAATTCACTTATTTTCATTATCTTTTATTTCTTTTAAAAATTATTACATTTTTTGTTTTGGGGGTCACACAATGGTCATAGATTATTCCTGTCTCTGAGCTCAGGAATCATTACTGTTGGTGTTTTAGGAACCATATGGGGATATGAAACTGGATTGCCTGCATGCAAGACAAGTGCTCTATCCGCTGTATTATCACTCCAATACCACATTATCTTTCTTTACCTATTAGCAATAGTAACTCTAAGATCAAGCAGAAAAATGGTAAACACAGTCAATATAAATGAAAATAAGACTGGAGGCTAAAAAAAGAGAAATTATTTCCTTTCCCAGTAGGTTCATAATATGAAGCTAAAAAGGCACTCTTGGGCAAAGCTTTTTTAGAATAAATCTAGATTCATTCTCAGCTGAATAATTTTATAATTGAAAGCTATCAACTCACAATGTTCTGCAAGAGCTGTCTTTGCTGAGTTGTTGATCTCCAGAACTTGCTTTCTTTAGATTCCAAGCAATGCCCTCAGTTCTTTCAAACCTTACACTTGGATTTATATTACTTATTAAAATTTTACTTAGATAATTACTGTCTAAGAATGACTCCGTTTATAAGTACTTTTCAACAGAGCTAAACTTGTCAATAATTTTAAGTTCCTTTTAACCCATTCAACAAGTTCTGTGTCATGCTGTTTTTCATTTTATACAATGCTTTCCAAACTCATTGGAAAAGTCTGAACAAAATTTGATTTCATGCAAATACGTCATGCAGATGCACTTTGTAAGGACTTCACAAGAAGCTGGGTGAGTCAGAGCCTATTTCATACAGCCCCATGTTGTATTACTTTCCAAGAAGCAAATTGCAGTCAAGACCTATAAGTTTATCTATCAGAGCCTATGTTTGACGCTAAGTTTACCACTTAGCCCTAGTGAATAGCTTTGGTGCCATAAAACATAATAAACTAAGAATAACTCAAATATTTGCTGGTTCAACTAGGATAAATATCTATGAAATTGGGAGAGCAGAAAATGACGACAGTTATGTAATTAATACATATCCATATAAAATAGCATGTCCCTCATTGATATTCATTATATCTTTTCATTATTTAAACATTTGTATTTAAGTGTATTTTGGTTTTTCTAAAATGTGTATATAATCATAAAACTGTCTTATTAGACAAAACCAGAGAAAATAAGAAGCCATGATATTCTTTGACAGTTATTTTGACTTTTACAAAGCAATTTATACTTGAATTTTAGGTACACAATTTTCAAACATCTTTTCTATCACCAATGTGAATTTCACTTCCTTGATGACCCCGTTTTCCTTTCCACTGCTCAGCCTGTCTCCTTGATAGTATCTTCTAAAGTTAGGTAACTGCAGTTTGAACCTTGTGCTTTCTGTTTTATTGGATATATGGTTTGAATATAACATAAATAACATCTCTTCACCACAAGTGTTCTTAGGCCATTATCCCTATTACCTTCTCTTTTTCTTGTCCTTTTGGGTAAGACTTGGTGTAACTCCTGATTCTGCACTCAGGAATTACTCCTAACAGTGCTTGGGGGGACCAATGGGATGCCAGGGGCCGAACCCAGGTAGGCAATATGCAAGGCAAATATCCTACCCACTGTGCTATCTCTCAGGTCCCCTATTACCTTCTGTCTACCTCTTTCCTTCCCTCACTTTGTTTTCTATTTTCCATACCCCAGTTTTATAGCCAGTTAAAAGATAATCTAAATCTTCTACCTTCAATGTCTGGCCTTCCCTTGTTTTACCTATGACATAAATCCTAATGCTAACCCAAAAAAAAAATGCTAAACAAACCCTTAGACTAACTCTTACCCAAGAAGAGGGAACACTTACCAATTAGGCTAAAACAAGCAATTGCCCTATATCTAAACTTCACTTTCAACTTTAAATATAAACTTTAACCTTTTTTAAAAAATATTTATTATTATACCGCCATATGATAAACAATTACAAAAATGTTCATGTTTGGGTTTTGGCGATACAGTGTTCCAGTACCCATCCCTAACCAGTGCCTATTTTCCACCACCAATGTCCCCGATTCCCTCCCCACCACCCGCCTGTCTCTATGACAGGTTCTTTATCTCTTTTCTCTTTCTCTTTTTCTCTCTTTCTCACTTCCATCTCTTACATATTGTGGATTGTAATACATATACTTAGAGGCTATCATGCGTATCTTTTTGCCTGTATTTAATGCTAAATTCTATGTGGTAATAGCACTTTCGACAACTATTGGCACACTGTTCCCTTATCTGTCTTATCTAACCTCTGCTCCAACACATTTGTGGTAATTTCCACCTTTGACAAACATCCTGATCCACGTTTCACCTGATCTTGGGTGTTGGTATCATAATATGTATATATATGCATATATATGTTTATGTCATGCAAATAAATGCAGTCATTCTGTATCTGTCTCTCTCCTGGCTAATTTCACTCAACATGATCTTCTCCATGTCCATCCATTTATAGGCAAATTTAATAACTTCATTTTTGTTAACAGCTGCATAATATTGCATTGTGTAGATGTACCGAAGTTTCTTTATCCAGTCATCAATTCTCAGGCGCTCTGGTTGTTTCTAGATTCTGGCTATTGTGAATAATGCTGCTATGAACATAAAATTAGGGATGGTGTTTCTGCTGCATGTTTTTGGCTTCCCAGGGTATATTCCCAGGAGTGGTATGGCTGGGTCAAATTGGAGTTCAATTTCTAGTCTTTGGAGGAATGTCATTATAGCTTTCCAAAAGCTTGTATCAGTCGACATTCCCAACAACTATGGATGAGAGTCCCATTTTCCCGCATGGATGCAGGGAACAACAACACCAGCACTTGTTGTTCTAGCTCTTTTGGATATGTGCTAGTCTCTATGGTGTGAAATGATATCTCATTTTTGTTTTGATTTGCATCTCTCTGATTACTAATGATGATGAACATTT
The DNA here is from genome assembly GCA_021461705.1 of Cryptotis parvus. Taxonomy (NCBI): domain Eukaryota; kingdom Metazoa; phylum Chordata; class Mammalia; order Eulipotyphla; family Soricidae; genus Cryptotis; species Cryptotis parvus. Next base: position 35,396 of record JAJIBD010007284.1, on the reverse strand, counting down.
TTTCATATGTCATTTGGCCATTCGAACTTCTTCCTTGTTGAAGTTTCTGTTCATTTCTTTTCCCCTGTTTTCTTCTTGTAAAGTTCTACCAGAGCCTGATATATCCTGGATCTCAACCCCTTATCAGAACGGTCACTGTCTATCACTGTCTTCCCGTACATCATCGATTTGCTCGAGCGGGCACCAGTAACATCTCCATATGTCCTGTCTCATGCTAGTAGAGCCCAAGGGCATCTGCTTGCTCCAGGAACATAAGGAGCCTTAAACCATTCCATCAGGTCATGGAAATGAGGTCTATAATTGTTACTGATATTTGGCACATCAAATATGACATGGGTAGCTTGCCAGGCTCTGCTGTGTGGGTGGCATACTCTTGTAGTCACCTCTGATCTCCAGCATTTATTGATGAGCCAGGCTGTGATTGCTTGTGGAAAATCCGGGCACATTCCCGGTATGGGAGGGGCTGCTGAGTGCCACATGCACGGGAGTGACAGGCACAGGGCCATGCCAGAATCCTCCGTCTGAGAAAACAGAGAAGCTCCCCAGGAGGACTGGGCACATACCTTGAGCAAAGAAAACAAGGCTCCATGCCCCTCCATCTCACAGGAAGCCAGAGGACCCCCATACCATGAAGGCTGCCATTTTTAACATCCTGACTCCACAGCTTGTCAGAGCTTCACCAAGCAGAAAAGCTTATCTTTCCCTGGTTCATCAATACATGCACGAGATGTGATGCTACTATAGGAGTATTCCACCCACCGGCAGAGCCTGGCAAGCTACTTGTGTCTTATTTGATATGCCAAAAAACCAGTAACAATTATAGATATCATTTCCATGACCTGAAGAAATGGTTTGAGGCTCTTCATATTCCTGGAGCAAGCAGTTGCCCTTGGGCTACACTAGCATGTGACAGGATGTATGGAGATGTTATTGGTGCCCACTTGAGCAAATCGATGAAAAACGGGAAGACAAGTGATACAAGTGAGGCAAGTCTAAACTAAATGCAAATCCTAACTCTAACCCTAAGGCTAATACTACTCTAACGCTATACCTAGGTCTAAACATGCCAGTTAGCCAAAATTTAAAAATTGCCATATATTAACATTTATTTTAAATATCATTCATTTTAAAGATGATGTATGATTACAAATATAATCCCTAAATTTAATAAGGGACAATTTATATTTTTTTTCAGAATAGTCCTGAATTAGCCTAAGGTTAACAATCACTTATATCTAACTTTACCGTTTAACTTTGACATCACTTGTATCACTTGTCTTCCCATTGATCAATTTGCTCAAGCAGGCACCAGTAACATCTCCATATGTCCTGTCACATGCCAGTGTAGCCCAAGGGTATCAGCTTGATCCAGGAACATAGAGCCTCAAATCATTTCATCAGGTGAAGGGAATGAGGTCTATAATTTTTCTTGGTATTTGGCATATCAAATATGACAAGGGTAACTTGCCAGGCTCTGCCATGCGGAACTTTTACATAGTCGTATATAAACACTAACCTGATACCAATCTTACACTGCACTAGGTATAACCTACAAATTAGCATAATTATCACAATTTCACTATATCTGCATTTAGTATACAGATATGTTACTATATATATTTAGTACACAGATATAGGTATAAAGCTATAGTACCATATCAGTATTTAGTATACAGATATGGCACCATATCTGCATTTAGTATACAGATATAATATTATATCTATAATATATATACAGATAATCTGTATAATATATTATATGTGTATAATAATCCGTATAATATTGTGTCTGCATACTAAATGCAGATATATTACTATCACTTGATCACTTGACATCCTGTTATTCATCAATTTGCTCGAACAGGTGCCAGTAATATTTTCATTTGACCCTATCACATGCCAGTGTAGCCCAATGGCATCTGGTTGCTTTAGGAGAACAAAGAGCCACAAAGTGCTTGACGAAGAAGTTTGACCATCTTGTAGGTGGGTGGCCACGTGATCTTTTGACATCCCGTGGGATCCAGTTGGTAACAGCTCTAGTCCAGGGGTCGCCTCCAAATCGCATTACATGTCCAACCCATCTGATTTTTGATTCCTTGGCAAACAAGACAGCGTCCCTTACTCTGGAACAGCAACGGAGGTCGGAGCTCCGGATTACTTCTTTCACTTGAGTGAGGCATGATATTCCAAGCATAGCTCTTTTGAATCCTCTTTGGGAGACCCGGATAGCATTCTCATCCTGCTTTCGTAGGGCCCAAGTTTCTGAAGTGAATGTTAATGCAGGGAGAGTGGTGGAGTTGAAGAGATGTGCCTAGAGCTGGAGGTTATTCATCTTTTTTAGCTATTTCGGGGCGATGTTTTTGAGGGCATTTCATCATGCTGCTCTTTTCCTCCTGCACAGCTCAGGTTTTAGGTCGTTCATCATGTTGACTTCTCGACCTAGGTACACATAACTGCTGAATTCAGAGATGTTTGTTTCATTCCGAGTGAATGAGGCCTCAGGATCTAGTTCATTCTCATGAACATAGTTTTGTTGAGATTTAGCTGTAGATCTATCTTACCACATTCTTGGTCAAAGTCAGCCAGCATTTGTGCTGCTTGGCTAATGTTTGGTGTTATTAAAACTATGTCATCAGCGAAGTGTAAGTGGTTTAGTTGCTGACCATCTATCTTCACTCCCATTCCTTCACGTTCTAATTGTCGCATGATGTTCTCAAAAGTGGGCTGAAGAGTTTTGGTGAGATGGTATCACCCTGCTGAGCCCCTCTTTTGACATCAATGATCACTTCTTTGTTAAATGGTGAGATCCTGGTTGTGAATCCATAATAGAGCTCACAATCATCTTGATGTATTGGGTTTGAAAGCCCTGTTTGGCTAGGGCTTTGATGACCACTTCAGTCTCCACAGAATCAAAGACTTTATTTAAATCAATGAACGTGAAACAGAGCGGCATATTGAACTTCCTACAGACTTCAGTGAGCTTGGTTACTGTGTGGATATGGTCGATTGTCCTGAATCCTTTTCAAAAGCCAGCTTATTCACATGGTTGTCCTTCATCTAATGTTCTGCCAATCCTGTTCAGGATGACTCAAGTGAACAGCTTGTAGATGACAGACAACAGGCAGATGGGGGTGATAGTTGCCAATGTCGTGGATGTCTCCCTTCTTGAACAGTAAAACTGTCCTGCTGGTTTTCCATTGGGATTCCATTGCATTCAGACAGGTAGCGTGTGAAGAGCCGAGCCAGTGTATTGATGAGTACTGAAGGAAAATTCTTCAGGTGTTCGGGTCTGACTTTGTCTGGGCCTGGTGCTGTTCCCTTCTTTACCAATGAAATGGCATGTCGGATTTCAGAAGGGAGAACGTTCAGAACGACATATCCATCCTGTGTAATTTGGTATGTGGGCAGGTGGACATGGCTATCAAAGAGATCTGAGTAGAAGTTATGGATAGTCTTCTCCATTGCCTTTCTGGAAGATGTGATAGATCCATCAGCACATTGGAGGGCAGTCATCTTGTTCTTATAGTTGGCGAAGGACAGGCGGGCATTGCGAATGCTTTTCCTGGCTTCTGCTGCATCTTCCAGTATTTCTGCTCTTCTCTCTTTGAGGTCTTCCTTTATCACTTCTCTGCACTACTTTGCATGCTTGGATGTTAGCAATTGGTCGCCTGAGGATCACACCTTACCACATTGGCGAATAATCTCGAGAGTTTTTGAAGACAGGCGTCATTTTGTGTCTTTCTCTCTCTCAGCATTCTTCACACAATCATGTAGGTGCTGAACCAGTCGGTTGTATTCTTCATTGATGTCATCAATTATGGCATATTACATATGCCATATACAGATATTACTATATCTGTATACTAAATACAGATACAGTATAGATATACAGTACACAAATACAGCTCTACATTATTATTTTACAATTTTTTTTGTTGTTTTACGGCTATCCTGGCAGTGCTCTGGGCTATCCTGGATGGAGTTTAGAATTCATGTGTTAAGGAGACTGAACCAATGGTTCCCACATACAGAACATTTACTCAAGATCTTTTGCTACTTCCCAGTCCCTCTGCATTATGATGATTCTAATAGAGAATAACAATTTGTACTCTTATTAACTTTTTACAATGATTAATTAGTTATAATAGAAATAAATGTCTGCCTCATATCATGTCAAAGACTATTGCCTAGGTCCAAAAACAGTACAGCAGGTAATGCACTTGTCTTCCAGGCAGTAAACTGGATTTGATCCCTAGAACCACATATGATTCCTGAAAACCATCAGGAGTAATTCTATGTCAAAGCTAGAAATTAGCACTGAGTAACAGGTGTGAAACCGCAACAAAAAAACTTTCCATAAAAACTTAATTGTTTGTATGCTATATTCCAAGTTTTCTGAATGGTTTTAGTACAAATACTGCTGTTAAAGATTACATTATTTTCCTGAACATATTAACTGCCTCAATTTTATTAGATTAAGTTTCTAATCAGTAGACTTCACTTGTATCACTTGTCTTCCCGTTGTTCATTGATTTTCTCAAGCTAGAACCAGTAACATCTCCATATGTCCTGTCACATGCTAGTGTAGCCCAAGGGCATCTGCTCACTCCAGGAACATAAAGAGCCTCAAACCATTTCATCATGTTATGGGAATGAGGTCTATAATTGTTACTGGTATTTGGTATATCAAATACGACACGACTAACTTGCCATGTTCTGCCATGTGGGTAGGATACTAATTTTAATTTACTAATTGTCGGGAACGCCACCGGGGATCCCCTACAGTGTCAGGACAGAGGTTCTCTTCTACCTCCGAGGATGCCGGAGAACAGATGAAAACTCATGAGTCCGGTGCAGTTCCAAAAATGGCTTTTAATAGTACAAAAGCTCTTCCACAGCACTCCAATATAATGAACAAACTTTAGCTCTGGTCCGAACTTAGACCAATCAAAAGAGCCTAAGTCTCACACCAAAGAGAGAGGATCTCACCCGAGCTGAGTCGTACCCAGAAGGAGCAAAAGGCCAAAGAGCAAAATTCCAAAAGCCAAAAGCAAAAGGCCCTAAAGGTAAAAGTGAAGCATGAAAGGGCCTCAAGTCAGCCCCTTATATACACCAAAGTAATCCAACTGGGAGGGTCATGTCAACAAAGAACTCTAAACAGAGTGTAGTGCCACACCCTATTGCAGGTATAAACAAAGGTTATGCCAAGGTCTAATCCTTTCTACCAAGATTATCTCTTATGTAAAATACTGGAGAGAGGGGGCTGGTATAAAGTAATACATCTTAACTTCATGAGCTTCATGTAATCTAGATGGTACCCACAAGGTCCTTCTTATTATTATCTGCACCAGGGTGATTCTGAGTATCTTGTTCTCGTGTACTGAAAGGGTCACACTCGCCTACTTAGAGCAAACTAGTATGACCCTTCCTATAGTCTTCCTATAGTCTCAGCGTAGCCAGGGTGGTAGTCTCCTGGTAAATTCTAACTCTCCCATGCTGGGTGCAGTGGGTATAAAGAGGAGCTGTGCCCAATCTAGAAAACATAGAAGTCTTAGTAGATGTATAAGTCATAAGTTATTCAATCAAGGCGACTTCTGTAACTTGCCACACCCTCTAGCAGTGTTTACATAGAAGAGAGGTCTCATTAGAATGAACCTTGACTTAAATAGGATGAAGCTGGGAGTGGGCAAAACAACAAAACTCCCAGAATAGCTAAATCTGTCCTCCAACAACTAATAAGTAGACATAGAATTAAAATTCAGAGTAAGATAATAAAACTTCAATACAGCCTGTGCTCTGTGATTCCAGGCTAAGAGGGTGTTCTGACTTTGTTGGAATAGGTTAGAGAGCCAAAAAGAAAACTACTAAAATCATGTCCAGTAAATGGTGCAATCTAAAGGCCAAACTAGAAACATCTATTTGTTGTGATTTTGTGGAGTAATCTACAAAGAGGCTTGAATATACAGGAATGTGAATGCCATTATAAGAATTAAGTTTAATTATCTTCCTTTCTTTACCTGTAATTCACAGGTATGTTTTGTGAGACAAAATAAAAAACTATGATAATTCTACCTTCTTCATCCTAAGCACCATCTACAGCACCCTCATAGACAAACCCGACAGGAAACATTTTTTCTTCTCTCCAAACATACTACATACTAAATCATTAAGTGATGCTATTATTCTCAGTTATCATCCTACTGTGATTATTATTAGACACCATATTTAAAGTCATAAATCTATTATTGTACATATAAAGCAGAAAATTGTGAAATTAAAAAATCTTACTGTATTAAAACCTTAATATTATCTTATAAAGTAGAATCCTCATTTGACCTCAGGCAGAGAAAAATTACATTTAGTAGTTGAAGTCATTTTCTCATTTCCTGTAAGTAGTCTATTATTATATCACTTCCCTATAATAACCTAATTCTCACTTATATTTTACTAAGTCTCTCCAAAACAAAGATGATAATCAAGATATGGATGGGAAAATAATGTAAATCTTTATGTTTAACACCATCAATGCCTGATTTATTCCTGCATAATGACTTAAAGATCTTACCCACAGGCTTTAAGCAGAATTAGTGTAATCATGTATTTTCAGGTCTAATGCATAGCAACCTCCAAACCTCCATCTTCATTCAGCATTAACGGTACTGATATAAAAAGAAGCATTTAAAGCAAGTGATGAGGTTCATAGCTTTAATGAATAAGTTCTCTATTCAACTGCACTTTCATCGTTACAATAGAGTTCTTATTTTTATATTTATTTTTCCAAACCATGTGATTAATTTTAATTTTGAAAGAGTAAATGGCGGTGCACTAGTATTTTCCCACTGAATCATATTCTTCTCCTTGGATTTCTGCAACTTCCCTGGTTGTGCATTTTTAAGATGGATGTATCATATTTTGAAATTACATAAGCAAATGACAAAAAAACACAAGAAAACTAATGTTGTACAGAAAATTTCATTATATATACATATCAATTTATTAAGAAAACTAAAAAATAAAAAGCAGTAATAGCTTTTCATCTTTAATCTCTAATGGGGTTACAGAAAAGATTGATATTAAAATAATTATTTAGGGGCTGGAGCAATAGCCCAGCAGGTAGGGCAGTTGCCTTGCACGCAGTCAGCCTGTGCCGGCCCGGTTCGATCCCCGGTATCCCATATGGTCCCCCCGAGCACCACCAGGAGTCATTACTGAGTGCAGAGCCAGGAGTAACACCTGAGCATCACCGGGTGTGACCCAAAAAAGCAAAAATAAAATAAAATAAAATAATTGTTTAAAGTAGAATATATTTATAGGTATATTTATAGGTACAGAATATAATAGAGTAAGAAGTTTGATATTTTGTGAGAGACTGCTTTCATAATTACATAAAAATATAAGATTTATCCCTTGATAAAAATTTATCTCACAGACTCAACTGCATTAGAAATTGTATAGTGTGTCCTATAGTACAAAACTGTAATTAAAATCACTGTATCACTGTCTTCCCATTCATCATTGATTTGCTCGAGCAGGCACCGGTAACATCTTCATATGTCCTGTCTCATGCAAGTAGAGCCAAGAGCACCTGCTTGCTCTAGGAACATAAAGAGCTTCAAAACATTCCATCAGGTCATGGAAATGATCTATAATTGTTACTGGTATTTGGCATATCAAATACGACACGGATAGCTTTCCAGGCTCTGTCGTGCGGGTATCATACTCTTGTAGTCATCTCTAAATCCAGCATTTATTGATGAACTGTGCCGGGCTGTGATAGGCTGGTCTGCCGGGTGGAGTTCTGAGGAGAGGGAAGTCGGATGTGGAAAATGGAGGACCTCATGGAGTGGGGGGTTGTCTGGCTTGATATAAGGCTCTACTGGGGTAGGGGGTCAGGGAGAGAACCCGCCATCCCTCCCGGCACCTCGTAAGCAGCTGGGTACAGGGAGAGCCAGTAGCAGATCTGCCCCATGTCTGTGATTCTGTGAGTCTTTAGTAATTAAAATACTAAAATTATATAGAAGCAAAACGTTCCTTTAAAATAAGTTTCCTTTTAAACTAAAATAACTAGCGACTTAATAGATAAAAGTTTATTCATTAACGATGCGAGCAAGCTGGCTTCTAAAAAGGATTCAGCACAACCGACCATATACACATGGTAACCAAGCTCATTGAGGTTTGTAGTGAGTTCAAGATGCCATCCTGTCTCACGTTCATGATTTAAAGAAAGCCTTTGATTAGTTGAGATGGAAGCAGTCATCAAAGACCTAGCCAAACAGGGCGTTTGAACCCAATACATCAAGATCCTTCAGACCTGTATTATTCCGGATTCACCCCAGGATCTCACCATTCTACAAGGAAGTGATCATTGATGTAAAAAGAGGGATCTGACAGGGTGATACCACTTCACCAAAACTCTTCATCACCACCCTCGAGAACATCTTGCAACGATTAGAAGGGAAGGAATGGGAGTGAAGATAGATGTTTGGCAACTACACAACTTATGCTTTGCTGATGGCATTGCTCTAATAACACAAAACATTAGCCACGTGGCACAAATGCTGGCTGACTTCGATCGAGAATGTGGAAAGAAGGGTTTACAGCTGATCACTTGATCACTTGATCACTTGAATCCCGTTATTCATCGATTTGCTCGAGTGGGCGCCAGTAACATTTGCATTGGACCCTATCATGTGACAATGTAGCCCAAAGGCATCTGGTTGATTCAGGTATATGAAGAGCCTCAAACCTTTCCTTCAGGGTCTTGACGAAGAAGTCTGACCATCTAGTAGATGGGCGACCACGTGATATTTTGACATCCCGTGGGATCCAGTTGGTAACGGCTCTAGTCCAGAGGTTGTCTCCAAATCGCATTACATATCCAGCCCAATCTGATTTTTTGATGCCTTGGCAAACGAGACAGCGTCCCTGACTCTGGAATAGCGACGGAGGTCAGAACTCCGATTCCTTCTCTCACTTGAGTGAGGCGTGATATTCCAAGCATAGCTCTTTCGATTCCTCTCTGGGAGGCCCGAATAGCATTCTCATCCTGATTTCATAGGGCCCAGGTCTCTGAGGCATATGTTAATGCAGGGAGAATGGTGGAGTCAAAGAGATGTGCCCGGAGCCGAAGCTTCTTTGTCCTTTTAGCGATTTCTTTGATGCTTTTGAAGGCATTCCATGCTGCTCTCTTCCTCCTGCGCAGCTCAGGTTTTAGGTCGATCATCATGTTGATTTCTCGACCTAGGTACACATAACTGCTGCATTCAGAGATATTTGTTCCATTGAGAGTGAATGGGGCCTCTGGAACTAGTTCATTTTTCATAAACATAGTTTACTTTAGATTCAGCTGTAGATCTATCTTTCCACATTCTCGGTTGAAGTCATTTTTCATAATTTCTTTAGATTCAGCTGTAGACCTATCTTTCTACAGTCTCGGTCGAAGTCAGCCAGCATTTGTGCCGCTTGGAATAATGTTTCATGTTATTAGGACTATGTCATCAGCAAAGCTGAGGTGGTGTAGTTGCTGACAATCTATCTTCACTCCTATTCCTTCCCATTCTAATTGTAGCATGATGTTCTCGAGGGTGGCGCTGAAGAGTTTTGGTGTAATGCTATGACCTGTCAAACCCCTCTTTTGACATCAATAATCACTTCCTTGTTTGCTCGCATGGTTGTCCTTCATCTAGCGTTCTGCTAATCCTGTTCAGGATGACTCACATAAACAGCTTGTAGATGGCTTCCGGAAGGATTCAGCACAATCGACCATATCCATACAGTAACCAAGCTCATCGAGGTTTGTAGGGCATACAAGATGCCGCTCTTTCTCACGTTCATTGATTTATGAAGTAAATCATTGTGTATGAAGTAAAGTATCCAGCTATTTCATTGTGTATGAAGTAAAGTATCCAGCTATCCAAAGTGTTTTAATCATGATTTAGAGAATTTGAGTAGCTGAAATTTTATATTTCATATCAGAGAAGAGTCCAAGATAAGGGCCTGTTGTATCTGATTAAAGCCCATATATCCCAAACATTGTTGGTAGATAAAAGCACACAAAAAAGAAGAGTGTGGAAGCTAAATTAAGAGTTTATAAAGGCATCAAACATGCTGCCATTTATATGGGACCTTAGGTATCACTGTATCACTGTCTTCCCATGTTCATCGATTTGCTCAAGCGGGTAACAGTAACATCTCCATACGTCCTGTCACAAGCAAGGGTAGCCCAAGAGCATCTGCTTACTCCAGGGACAGGAAGAGCCTCAAACCATTCTCAGGTCATGGAATTGAGGTCCATAATTGTTACTAATTTTTGGCATAACAAATAAAACTCAGGTAGCTTGCCAGGCTCTGCCTTGTAGGTGGTATACTCTCAGTAGAAGGCTCTCATCTCGAGCATTTACTGATGAAACTTATAGGGGAAAGATCAGGTTTTCTCTTGGATGGAGCTCTGAGGAACTATGGAGTCTGAATGTTGAGAATGATTGACCTCATGATGTGTGGGTTTCTCTGGCTTCTTGCTAGGCTTACTGGGATGATGGTTATCAGTTAGAACCTGTATAGAACAGACCAGACTATCACAGCTTGGATCATCGACACCCATCCTGCAGCAATTTCTTTTTTCAATCCGGCCCAGGTATGCTGAACCAGAGACTCTCAGACATGGGGCAGAGCTGCTACTTGCTCTCCCTTTGCCCAGTGGCTCATGAGGCTCCCGGGAGGCATGGTGGGTTCTAGCCCTCGCCCACCACCCCAGCAGAGCCTCACAACAAACCAGACAACCCCCTGACTACATGGGGGGCCTCCATTTTCCACATCCGGACTTCCCTAACCTCACAACTCCACCCAGCAGACCAGACACTCACAGCCCGGATCATTGACACCCACCCTGCAACAGTTTTTTTTTTTCCAATCCGGCCCAGGTATGCTGAACCAGAGACTCTAGGACATGGGGCAGAGCTGCTACTTGCTCTCCCTGTGCCCAGCCACTCATGAGTTGCCTGGGAGGCATGGCGGGTTCTAGCTTTGGCCCACCACCCCAGCAGAGCCTCACAATAAGCCAGATGACCACCCCCTACTCCATGGGGCCCGCCATTTTCCACATCCGGACTTCGCTCTCGTCACAACTCTACCCAGCAGACCAGACTATCAGCCCGGTTTGCTCGGCCGCTAGTGGCAGCACAGTTCATCAATAAATGCTTTATTTAGAGGTGACTACAAGAGTATGCCACCTGCACGGCAAGCCTGGCAAGCTGCTTGTGTCGTATTTGATATGCCAAATACCAGTACCATTTATATTAGGTCATTTCCATGACCTAAACAATCTGCCCCTTGCTCCTCCTGGAAAGGGGCTGGAAGTATACTCAGTCCTGACCTCTGTGGTCTATGCCCCAAGGAGCCCTCAGAAACTTTCGGGGGCCTCTGTGAGTCCGTCAGTTTCTGCTGCATGGGCCCCACTGTCCCACCTGGTCAGTGCTTGTACTGGGACTTAGGGGGTTCCATACAAGAATATGCTAGCCGCACGGCAGAGCCTGGCAAGCTAGCCGTGTCGTATTTGATATGCCAGATACCAGTAACACTTATAGACTTCATTCTCATGACCTGATGGAATGGTTTGAGGCTCTTTATGTTCCTGGAGCAAGCAGGTGCCCTTGGGCCCTACTTGCATGAGACAGGACATATGGAGATGTTACTGGTGCCCACTCGAGCAAATCGATGATGAACGGGAAGATAGTGATAGTGATAGTGAGGCTCTTTATGTTCCTGGAGCAAGTGGATGCCTTTGGGTCCTACTAGCATGAGACAGGACATATGGAGATATTACTGGTGCCCGTTCTAGCAAATAGATGATGAATGGGAAGATAGTGATAGCGATAGTGATACAGTGTATAAATGTGAAAGATCCTGGGAAGGACCTTATTCTAAAATCAGTATTATCTAAGATTATCATAGGCCGCTTTGCGGCACATGCCAAAGGAGCTGTGTGTCTGGCGTGGGTGAGTCTCTCTTCCGGGGGCAGCTGGCATGGAGGTGGGAGGAAAGGGCAGAGCCCAAATCTCCTCTCTGAGTCTGGCCAGCAATGTCCCTCCCCCACATATTTGAGAGAATCCTTAGAGCAATGTTGGACTCGGCCAGGGGCTGGCCGAGCCCTTATTGGGAGGTTAGCTCCATGGATTGCTTCCATGTGGCGCCAGCCGAGCAGCGCAGCTGCTCCATAATTAATTACTCCATAATTAAGTATAGATAAAAATAATTCACCTCGGGGTCAGAGAGATGGTATAGCAAGTAAGATGATTGCCTAGCACACAGCCAAGCCAGGTAGGACACAGCCAACCCAAGTTCGATCCAGGTTCCATATATAATCCCCAAAGTCCTGCCAGGAGTAGTCCTGAGCAGGGTCAGGATTAAGCCCTGAGTACAGCTGGGTGTGACCCAAGAAAAACCCAATTTTAGCTTAAAACCTTTCTCACCAGAGGGGCCGGAGCAATAGTACAGCAAGTAGGGCATTTGCCTTGCATGGAGTTGACCTGGGTTTGATCCCCGGCATCCCATATGGTCGCCGGGCATCCCATAGTAATTACCCCAGGAGTAATTCCTGAGCAAAGAGCCGGGAGTAACCCCCAAACATTGTCGGGTATGAGCCCCCAAAGAAGAAAAAAAATAACTTTCTCACCAGAGCAGAGGTTGATAGTACAGCAGGGAGGGTGTTTGCCTTTCACATGGCCAACACGTTCAATCCCTCATATGCCATATGTCCCCTAACTAATTTCTGAGTGAAGAGGCAGTAGTAACCCCTGAGCATCACAGGGTGAGACCTAGAAAAGAAAAAAACAACAACACTTTTTCACCTTGGGGCTAGAGAGCTGACTCCAAGAGCTGAGGTCAACACCTCAGGGGTTGAATCCTCAGCACCAACAGGTAACAATGAGCACTGTGCCAGGAGCATCTGTGCACCACATTGTGTTCACACAACCCAACCTCTTCCACGAAAAGAAAATAGCATGCAGGCCTTAGGGCATGACCTTGCTTAAGGCTGCACCACATCCTGCCCCTCAGGGCAGGCACTGGCACCTTCAACCTCCTCACATCCCTGGAAAATAGTGTATGAAAAACCAGCAGGGGCCAGAATGATAGCACAGCAGGGAGGGCATTTGCCTTGAATGCGGCTGATCCTGGTTCAATTCCCTGGCATCCAATATGGTTCCCTGAGCACCACCAGAAATAAATCCTAAGTGGAGAGCCAGGAGTAACCCCTGAGCATTGCCGGGTGTGACCCTGTTAGGGCCTGGGGTCGATAATTTCCCCCTCTGAACCACACAAAGAGTTCAGCCAGTAATGCAAGCACAAATGTAGTTTATTCAAACCAGCTAGCTGGGGTCAAGCTCTCAGGCACATAGGCCAGGGCAAGACCAAGAACAAGGGAGAAGATGCAAGTTATATAGACAGTGTTTGCATCATAGCCCGCACTTACAAATTCAAAGAAAAACATAACTCAAGGAGAAACACAACTTGAGTAACACAGACAGGTTATTTTGATGTCTCGGGATGTTCTAAATGTTAGTAAGCCCTGCCAGCACCCGAGATAACGCAGACGGAGGCAGTGAAACTGCTGGTATTCAGAGCTTCTGGTCAGAGCCACCCAGATGTCCTTCCCAAGGCCTGAGGGGAGATGACGAGCCCTCGGTGACTTTCCACAACATGGGGCCTTTTGGCTCATTAAACCAGCCTGCCATTTTGCTCACCTAACAACTCAAAATGCTAAAAGAAGAACAAGAAACCCTAGCAAACCCCACTGGGCTGTACAGTGGCCCGAAGTGGTGCCCAGTAGCAGAGCCCCTCAAGGCACCAGGGGGTGAGTCCTACAGAGGCGCCGCCACTCTCAAACAGGTGACACCTGATGGTTATCCCCATTTTATCCCCATTTTAAAGACAAGGAAACCAGGCCCAGAGAAATCCTGTGGTGTGTCCAGAATGTAGAACTAGTTGGGTAGGAAAATGGAATTCAGGGGTTCCCAGAGTCTACAGGGGTGAAGGTAGATGCTTTGCATGCAGCTTACCTTAACCATGGCCCTGGCTAAGTCTCCAGGACCACACAGTCTCCAGAGGCCCGCCAGGGCCACACAGGTAGGAAGAGCCCTTGAACATCAGGCTGTGGCTCCAACTCTGCCCTCAAATGTGCCAGACCTAGTCCGCCAGCCACCAGTGCTCCCATCTCGGCCAGGCAGCACAGGCCTGACCACCCCACACCACTGGCGCCGGTGCTCTGATACTGGCTCCCAACACAGTTCGGTGCCACCGTCTGTGGCTCCCCAAGGGAGCAGAGGAATTTCGGCCGGATCCTCTCCTGGCTCCATCAGACCCTGAGCAGGCCGGAATCCAAGCCATCGGAAGAAAGGAGAGTTTAGAGGGGGACCCTCTCCTGAGGCATCTGGCCAGCAGCAGGAAGAGCACTAGGCTCAGCTCCATGGCCAGAACAGGCACACGATTATGCATAACTCGGGATCTTAGGTAGAAGAAATAAAATGAATATTAAAATTCTTCAACCTCTTTCCTATGTCACATTTATTTATGAGCTAAAACACAAAATCCTTGTGTATGGGATCTTAGGACAAACATTTATCATAAAAATAATCTATAATCAATGAAATATTTTCTTCCCAACTGAAACAAATACAAGTTCACTTCTGTAAAATAATTTCTACAACGTGTGAATTCTCTTGGAAAATAAGTATAGGCAATGTTTATCTCCAAGTAGAAAATAAAAGAAACCCAACATTTGTAAAGCATTTGATAAATTAAAAATATTTACTAGATTATTCTGAAAGTGACAGAATGAACATATTTTTAAATGTTGAGTTTTGTTGTTTCATTCTGTTTTACTTTTTAATAGAATGGAAACCATAGGGCAAAAAACAGGATTGCATGAGATAAAGTAATCTACTCTTGTTTTTGAGTTAAGAGAGAAGTTTTTTTTTTTTTTATTTTGCTTTTTTGGGTCACACCCGGCAATGCTCAGGGGTTTCTCCTGGCTCTGGAATTACTCCTGGCAGTGCTCGAGGGACCATATGGGATGCTGGGGATCGAACCCGAGCTGGCATGGGCCAGCCACATGCAAGGCAAATGCGCTACCCGCATGGCTATCTCTTCGGCCCAAGAGAGAAGTATTTTTTAAGTAACAAATTTATAAGGAGTAATATTTGCTGTTAAATTTTGGAGTCAATTTTTAAATTTAGTTTGGAAAATAAATGAATGCTAATTAATTAATTTCATTAGTGGTACTGATGATCAAGTTGGGGCAGAGGTGTAAAGTTATTCTAATTTGACATGCACTCTAGAAACTTTTCAGGGTTAAGAGCACAAGAGTTACTTTGCATGTGCCTGACCCAGGACCATGGGTCAGGTGCCTGACCCAAATTAACAGATGTAGCCCTGGAAACCCTAAGTATTGGATTACCCTTTGTTCACAGCTCTCTGTCTCCAAATTACCAGCCCTGAGTTTCATCACTGTATCACTGTCTTCCCGTTCATCATCGATTTGCTCGAGCGGGCCCCAGTAACATCTCCATATGACCTGTCTCATGCAAGTAGAGCCCAAGGGTACCTGCTTGCTCCAGGAACATAAAGAGCCTCAAACCATTCCATCAGGTCATGGGAATGAGGTCTATAATTGTTACTAGTATCTGGCATATCAAATATCAATTTGATATGCCTGAGTTTCATATTATAGGTAAAATGTTGTTTTTCTCTTTCCTGCATGCCCTTTCCATATTCTTATGTTAGAGGAAAGGCCTTTTAAAAGTATAGACACAGAAAGACAGTTAAGGCTATGTATTTGTGATCACTTGTATCACTTGTCTTCCTGTTGTTCATCGATTTGCTTTGAGCAGGCACTAGTAACATCTCCATACTTCCTGTCACATGCTATTGTAGCCCAAGGACATCTGCTCACTCCGGGAACATGAAGAGCCTCAAACCATTCATTCAGGTCATGGGAATGAGGTCTATAATTGTTACTGGTTTTTGGCATATCAAATATGGCATGGGCATCTTGCCAGGCTCTGCCATATAGGTGGGATAATCCCGAAGTAGGCTCTCAGTTCGTGCATTTATTGATGAACCACAATGGGGCAAGATCAGCTTTTCTCTTGAGTGGAGCTCTAATGGGTTGTGGAGTCTGGATGTTGAAAATGACGCCCTTCATGCTGTGGGGGTTCCTCTGGCTTCTTGCGAGGCTCTTTTGGGATGGCAGGCCAGGGCTAGAACTTGTCTTTCCTCCTGGACGCCTCATGATCAGCTGAGCACAGTGAGAGCCGGTGGCAGCTCTGCCCCATGTATCTGTGTCCATTTGTATCTGTGTGCATTTATCTCTGTATGCATTTTTCATACTGGAGTTGATTAACACTTAACTATTTACTCCTACACATCTGTAATATTTCCTAACTTAAAACTTGAGTTTCCTGTAGACTTATTCTGGTTCCTTTACACCCCAAAAGAAGGGTCCTGTTGCAGGACTTGGATAGACCCAGTGCAAGTTGTGAGTAAGCAGCCCTGGCCTCGAGATGGGACAGACTAAGTGTCATAAACACTATGATAAACTAAAAGCATGGTCATGGAACAAACTGTCCTGAACCAAAGATAAGCAACTGATTTGGGAATAGGTTGGGGTTAGGATAAAACTAACCTGGCCTGCGGACTGTAGTATGAAATGTATAATGATATGTCCCAGAAAAAAGCCACCCTCTGCTGTTTGGTTCTATTACCCTGTTGCCACCAGACCTTGTGGCTCTGGTGCTGGCCTTTCAGCCTAGACAGCAGGGAATTCAGGTCTTCCCATCTGGAAGTTCTAAATACTCTCTAGATACCCATATTTATAGTCTCAAGCCAGGTTAAGAATCCTGGCCAAAACTGACAAACCATTTCCCAATTGGTATCCCTTTTAATTAAGATTATGGCTCTTTATGGGGCAAAGGACTGTTCCCCAACACACTATTGATTTACAAAGGTGTTCACAATACAATTATTTTAAGTATTCAATATTCCAACACAGTCCCACCACAAATGTGTCCTAGTCTTTGTGCCCACCAAAGATGCTAGTTTCCCACCCACCCCCAATCTTGCTCCCCTAGCAGGCACTGATTAATCTACTTTATATTGCTTCCATGTGGGGCTGTGAGGCGCAGCTCAGCCCCGAGTGGAAGCAGTCCATGGAGCTCCGAGGGCGGTAAATGGCTCCGCCAGCCCATGGCTGAGTCCAACATAGCCCCAAGGGTTTACTCACTTGTGCGGGGGGGAGGACCACACTTGCCGGACTTGGAGGCGGGGATTTGGACTCCTCCTCCCTCCCACCTCCATGTCAGAAGGCATGGCTGTGAGCTCCCAACCACCACAGCCAGCAACCCCAGAAGAGAGACACTCCAGACCCGCAGCTGCAGACGCACAAGATGAGAGACTACTACTGAGAGTGTACCACCTACATGGCAGAGACTGGCAAGCTACCTGTGTTGTATTTGATATGCCAAAAACCAGTAACAATTATAGACCACATGGAATGCTTTGAAGCTCTTCGTGTTTCTAGAGCGAGCAGATGCCCTTGGGCTACACTAGCATGTGACAGGACATATGAAGATGTTACTGGTGCCCACTTGAACAAATCGATAAATAACGGAAAACAAGTGATACAACAAGTGATGTTTAATCCTGGTTGTAGATAGATGTTGGTATCCCTTACTTTGTTTATATAAAATGACTAGAAATATTATTAAGAAGTAGATGTTACACCAGCTAAGGAAAGGAGAAAACAATATGAAAAATATACCCTTCATTGGAATTATGCCTCTGTCCTGGGCAGGTTTATAGCCCCAGAAGAGGATTTCACTTTCGGAGGAAGGTCCCATGGTAGATTGCCCAGGGAAGGTGGGGCTGGTTACACCTTCTTATTGTGAATCAAAGTCCATCACTTCTTGCAACTCCCAACCTTCAAACTTTTGGGAGGCTTTTACTAGCAGACTTGTCTGGGAAAGGAGATAGAGAAGAGTAGAGGAGAGATTAAAGAGCAGCCTCTGGTTGCTGAAAAGTCTGTGGTCTTATTCCTTTGTCCATGGGTTGGGAGCAGGGGTGGGGAGAATGGTTGTCATGCCCTGTACATGCCAGGGGACCCTGAAAACTACAATATCTGTTGGGGATCCCTCTAAAACTAAACACCTAAGCAACCACCACAAGGTCTAACACAGCACTGAAACTTCAGGCACTAGTGTTCAACTGCCCAGCATAGTTGGACAAGAGCCACAAGGAGTGGCCCCTAGGTCACTAAACACTGCTTAAGAACCCCTAACCTATAAGAAAGTGAAAGAGAGAGAGAGAGAGAGAGAGAGAGAGAGAGAGAGAGAGAGAGGCTACAAGAGAGTTTCCAAAGTGCTGGCTATGACAAAGAAGTTGGAATGTTGGAATATTCAGAAGTTGGAATGTTGACAAATAGCTTGATAGCTAGGCATTTAACAGAGACAGTGAGAAGGTGTAATCAGGTATATTCTCCTTAATCTAAGAAATGCAGATTTGAATTCCACATGTTTGTATCGGAAATGAATAAAAGAGAAAAAATACTTTAAAAGATCCATGAGTGCACTCACAAGAGAAAGATTTAGCCTTATCGATCAGTCCTAGCTATATACTCCTGAAAGTTGGCCTATAATGGGATGCTTGAATCCCGTATGCTTGATTGGTTTTTGGCCAGTAGTGTGGTGTAATGAAAGAGATCTTCATTATTTATTCATTGGGTTTCCTCTGAGTTGAGCTCTAGGTTGGTAATGTTGCATTTCTCCACCTAAAGCCAACACTTTAGGGGAACGTTTTTTTATTCTTACCAGCTTTGGGAAGGTTCAGCTTTTCCTTGCAAACACTCTTTTCATTAATCTGACTATCATTCCTTTTTACATGTAAATCTGTTTACACATGTAAATCTGTTTACACATATATGTAAACTTGTTTACATATAAACAAGATCCTGGCAGGATCTTGAGTGATTCAGATCATTATTCAATTAAGTCAATTAAGGGGATTTCTTGATCCCCTTATAATTTTTTTAATATCCAACCATTTTCAATTTGGAAACCTTAGAAACAAGGTTAAGAAAACAAGGAAGGGGCCAGAGTGATAGCCCAGTGGGTAGGGCATTTGCCTTGCATGCGTCCGGCCCATGCTGGCTCGGGTTCGATCCCCAGCATCCCATATGGTCTCCTGAGCACTGCCAGGAGTAATTCCTGAGTGCTGAGCCAGGAGAAACCCCTGAGCATTGCCGGATGTGACCCCAAAAGCAAAAAAAAAAAAAAAAGGAAAAAAAAGAAAGAAATCAAGGAAAGCCCTGAAAAACTCAATAAAGAAAAGACAAAAATTGCAAAATACACCTCCATAAGCCCAACCTCAGTCTTAGACATAACTCTACTTAACCCATGCCAGAAGTGGGTTAAGTATTTAAAGGAATACTTATATTTAAAGGAATGGTTTGAGGCTTTTACCTTTCCTTTTGATTTATTTAAACATAAATCAAGTTTACAGAGAAAATAAAATAACAAATTGAGGCAATACTTACTGCCTCTAAACAGCCATATGAAGCCTCTGACCTCCAGAGGATGGGAAGGGGGCTCAGCCAGTCCCTGGCAGAGTCCAACATTGCTCCAAGGCCACTCCACCACCCAGCGACAGTCTTAGATATTACTAGATGTTAGGATCAGGTCCTTCCAAAAATCTTTCACATTTATACACTGTATACAGTACGAGGTAGGTTCTAGTTGTGACCTGTCAACCCAGTGAGCCTAGCAGGAAGCCAGAGCACCCCCACACCATGAGTTCAGTCATTTTCAACATCCAGACTCCATGTCTCCTCAGAGCTCCACCTAAGAGAAAAACCTAATCTTTCCCTGTTGAGTTTCATCAGTAAATGCTATAGATGAGAGCCTTCTATTGAGAGTATACGACCTATGCGGCAGAGTCTGGCAAGCTACCTGTGTTTTATTTGATATGCCAAAAAATCAGTAACAATTGTGGACCTCATTCCCATGACCTAAAGGAATGGTTTGAGGCTTTTTCTTTTTTCTGGAGCAAGCAGATGTCCCTGGGGTACACTTGCTTGCAACAGCGCATATGGAGATGTTACTGGTGCCCACTTGAGCAAATGGATGAACAACAGGAACACAAGTGATACAAGTGAACATCCTCAAATAATGTAGCCAGAGGCAATTGAAAAGCCTACATTTACATACTTTAGACATTTTTTCAAGTAGTTATCTAGAGCTGCCAAGTTAATGGTTTTTTTAATATGAATGGTGGGTTTGTGGAGACATATAATACTATTCTTAAACTTTTTCTATCTTGGCATATAGGTTTTTCACATATGACTGTGCATCCAGTCTTCACAAATCCTACACTTGTTTAATACACAAAGACAAGCTGATTCATACTACTAGCTTGAAAAAATTGTTGCACTATTGGTCATTTCTCAGTTTAAAATCTACTTTGAAACTTTAAGCATCCTCACAAAGGCAGGGTTTCAAAACTCTACTGCAATTATATAAATGCTAATGGGGGAACTAAATGACATTGTTAGCTACAGCTCATTTTGCAGTTATAATTAGGGGCAGTCAGACATAGGCCTGTAACTCAAGAACTTAATGGGAATCCCTGAAGCAGAACTATTGAACTGACAAGTATGTCTGTAAGAACTAGACATAACACACCCCCCAACAACGATATTTCAGTGCAATTGACTTCCTAAATTTAGAAATTGACACTTGTTTTATGGCTCTTGTTTAGAAAAAGATTTTTTCTTTACATCACACAGCACTCCAAACTCTTCAGTCAGTTAATTTAAAAGCAGTTAAACGGTTTTTTTTCCCTTTTCTATTAAAAGCTGCATAAGGTATTTTTGACCTTTGACAAGACAGTCTCATTCTCTGGGTAAAATCATTGTGCACTATGGTTTAGTTGAACCTAAATTAAAATAGGCCATCAAATAGGTCTGTTCTAACTAAATGTTAAAACATGAACTAAAGTCAATATACTATCCCTCCCTATACCAAAAAGGGGAAAAGAAAATAAACCAAACAATAATGCATTTCCTGGCACTTACGAGAGACATCAAAACAAGAAATTCTGGGGGTGGGAGTAGGTCGGCCCCTTGCTATGAATGCAAACGACCCAGGTATTATCACTGGTACTATACTAAGTCATCAGGAATGATTCCTAAGTGCAGAGTCTAGAATAAGCCCTGGCAGAGCCAGGTGTATATAAAAAGCAAAGCAAAGCAAAGCAAACAAAACAATATACATAAACAGAATAAAAACCTTTAAGGGCCAGAGCAAGCATGACAGCCTCCCCTGCTGGGAGTAAATGCTTTGCATGCAGGAAGTCAAGGCTTGATCTTCAACTTCTGTTCCCTGAGCTCAAACCCTGAACACTGAGCTGGGAGAAGTTTTGCTAGTTGTGCCTTCCCACAAAAAAAGAGTAAAATGTTATTTTATAAAGTCAACTTTGCCCAGTTCTCTTCCAACTCTTCTCTTAATAAGGTATGTTCACCAAATGCTCTTCTACATGCTAGCTAACATTTCAGCCCACTATTACGCATTTTATCTGTTTTGTTCCCTCTAATTCTTACCACAAATTTCACTTCTTGAAACTACTTTGTTCTGCAAAAAAAAGAGTATAGTTTACTCTAAATAAATGTATCTTCTTTTACTAGTTATTAAATCTAGTTTTTGGTTTGTTTTGGGGGCAACACCAGGTCAGGGCTTATGCCTGGTTCTGCACTGAGATATTATTCCTAGAAGGAACATGGAATATATTGCTCCATGTTCCTATGGAACAATATGGACTACCAGGGATAGAACCTGGGTCAGTCACGAGCAAGACAAGCTCTCTCATGCTATATTATTGTTATAGCCCCCTAAATCTTTTCTTATTGAATTCTCCATTATAACAAAATCACACACAAAAAATAATTTTCCTAGGAGAACTTGTGGATAGAAATATAGAGTTGCTAGGTACTGCAAATATAAATATGGGAGATCCAGTAAAATATAAATTTTACTTTAATGGTATTTTAGAATAAAATATCAAATATTATGATTATATTTATTTGCTGCAATAGGGTCTATATCTTATCTGTAACCACTGAGAGTTGACGTTATAAATATAACATTGTGACTCTTATACAACTATAAAATATAAAGGCCCAAGTACAGATTTATTTTTCTCCTTAATATGCTTTGATATGAAATGTTTGTGCGAGAACTACTTCAATTCATGCCACTATCTAGCTCTTTCTTCACTTGATCACTTGAATCCCGTTATTCATCAATTTGCTCGAGTGGGCGCCAGTAACATTTCCATTGGACCCTATCACGTGCCAATGTAGCCCAATGGCATCTGGTTGATTCAGGAATATGAAGAGCCTCAAACCGTTCCTTCAGGGTCTTTACAAGGAAGTCTGACCATCTTGTAGGTGGGCGGCCACGTGATCTTTTGACATCCCCTGGGATCCAGTCGGTAATGGCTCTAGTCCAGCGGTTGTCTCCAAATCGCATTACATGTCCAGCCCATCTGATTTTCGATGCCTTGGCAAATGAGACAGTGTCCCTGATTCTGGAATAGCGATGAGGTCAGAACTCCGGATTCTTTCTCTCACTTGAGTGAGGAATGATATTCCAAGCATAGCTCTTTCGATTCCTCTCTGGGAGACCCAAATAGCTTTCTCATCCTGCTTTCGTAGGGCCCAGGTCTCTGAGGCGTAGGTTAATGCAGGGAGAACGGTGGAGTCAAAGAGATGTGCCCGGAGCCGGAGGTTCTTTGTCCTTTTAGCTATTTCTTCAATGCCTTTGAAGGAATTCCATGCCGCTCTCTTCCTCCCGCAACTCAGGTTTTAGGTCGTTCATCATGTTGATTTCTCGACCTAGGTACACATAACTGCTGCATTCAGAGATATTTGTTCCTTACAGATTAGTTTCTTAAACATTGCACGGGTTATCCTTATGTTTAATACCTGTAGTAAGGCACAGCAAGTCACTACAGAAAATTATTCTCATTTTAAAATGCTAATTAAAAAGTAAAGAAATGTTACTCAGATCACACCACCACTGAATACAAAACCTCATCATTGTCTTATAGCCAAACTATTCAGTACTGATACTAAGGTGTCCTCAGAATCTAAGAGTTTTGGAAAAGCAAATGAAGAGTTGAGGAAATTCAAAAAAAATCCTAAAACAGGACACAAGCATTACTGATGTGGTCTAGAACTTTAAGATTAAATTCCTGTGCTGACGCAGATGTCTGGTCCAATTTTCCTCTTTAATCTTAAAAAAAGCTTGCTTAGTTACTTAATAACTAAGGATTTTAGAGCAATTGACCTAAGATCCCTGCATTAGTGGTTTTCATGTTAATGTACTTTGGCTAAATTACTTAAGTTGTAAAGTGATAGACTTAAGACAAATTTACTGTTGTTGCATGTCATTGCTAGTTGCACAGGCCATGTGCAGTATTAATTAAAGTGGCAAACGCACATCTTGGGGCAAACATCACAGTACGTTTAATTTTGAAAGTTGGCATTCAAAAGGTTGAGTCAAACCCTCACAATGCTTTTACTTCTCTAATTATACATTAGCTGAAGGATGAAGTTGAGAAAAGAGGAAAAGCAATAGGCTCATGACTATAAAGTTCATTATTTCTAAAGCACATTCTATCATTTAAAGCTTTTCTTTTGATAGACCAAAGATATGTACTGAAGTTTCATCCATGGTACCATAACATAAACAAACCTATTACAGAATTCTCGTTTACAGGATACAATAAACCTCTTAAAACAAAATCCAAAATATGTTTCTACTTTCTTCATCCAAGTCCAACTTCAAAAATAGTAAGGAACTCTTTTTCTTCCTATTATTCCTATTAATTCAGCTGAAAAATCCATATCTTATCTCTTTGACCTTGAGCTCAATGAATTTAGAAATCCTAAAACTCAGGGAAAGAATCTATTTTTATACCAAATGTAATCACAGTTCAAGTCATTTGTATATTGTTACCATTATCAACCATTTTATTTTTTATATAATGGATAAAAACATTAAGAGAAGGGGATAATTTTTTACCACTCAGAGTGACTCACCACGATTACAATTGCATTGTAATTGTAATATATATGGGCTGAAACAATAGTATAGCAGGTAAGGCATTTGCATTGCACATAGTCAGCCTTGATTTAGTCCCCAGTATCCCATCTGGTTCCCAGAGCACCACCAGGAGTAATTCTTGAGAGTAGAGCCACAATTTACCTCTATGTATTACCAGATAAAAAATAACAGTGACATGTAACAGTCTCAAGGAATACTGTTCGAATCCCAGGAAATTCAGTTTCCCTTTACACAATAATCAAATTAAACTACAATAAAGGCCATTGAGAACTATGTCTGCTGAAGAATAATAAAGTTCATTTCTAGATAGAGAGAAATTAACAATAGTTTATAAAGCAACAACTAAAATTTATGCTAATTTATTGCCTACGATTATTTTTCCATTATATGAACATGCCAGCATTCTTTTTAATTTTGATGGAACTAAGTGGCATCACTCTATTTTATATTATAGTATAGATTTTATGACAAGTTATGTGAATTTGTGTGTGTGTATTGTATATGTGAAAATTAAGAATTATGCACCAAGGATGAATGCATGCTGAAGAAAACGGGGTAAGAAAGTGCTATCGGATTCTATTCATATCCATTTTCTACTTCTCCCCATATTGCTAAGTTTATACTTTAGCTTAGAAATTATTTTCATTCATTATACACAGTTTCTTACATTTTAAATCCTATGCAATATTATACACATATAAAGATATGTATGCTCATAAGTTTCTAATATATCTAAAAAGATACACATAACATTTACATATAATTAAAAGCATAATTTTAAATGAGCAGCCACAAGCCCCTCTAACCAGAGAATAAGAATATTACCAACAGTCAATATTATACAGATTATTCCTGTGTTCTGGTGACTTATCTTTTTCAAACATTTGTTTCCTCTTATACCAAAGAGATTAAAACTTACCCATCATTAAATCCCATAGGTTCAATCTTCAGAATAAATTCAGATACAGTTCTTGTCACCTTTACCTAAAATTTTTTAGAAAAAAATCCCCATGATTTTGCTTTTTTAGTCTTGATAAAATTAATTTTTAGTTTAATTTTTAATTTCTTATTTGAACAATTGCTTCAATTTTATAGCCAGTCTCCAGGGTTGTCATTTGTCTCTATGCCTTCTAGTTTTCTCACAGAAGTCAAAATTATTCTTTTGAAATATAAATTAAACCACATAATGCCTGTGTTAAAATATCTGTAATAATTTCCCAACTCATGTAGAATAAAATGCAACTTTTCACCCTGGCTTGGAAAGTCTAATGTATCTTGGCTTTGCCTACCTCATTAACCACAGATTCTTTCATTTTACCTCTCCACTCCATTTTACTTCAGCTACCTTCATCTTCTCTACACTTCTCACACTTCCGTTATTACTCTAATTTCTTGTACTTCACTGTTACATATATAATGTTCCCTCAGATTTCACCAAGTTCATTTCATCATCTTTCTTCTTTCTTTCTTTCTTTCTTTCTTTCTTTCTTTCTTTCTTTCTTTCTTTCTTTCTTTCTTTCTTTTCTTTCTTTCTTTCTTTCTTTCTTTCTTTCTTTCTTTTCTTTCTTTCTTTCTTCTTCTTTCTCTCTCTCTCTCTCCTTTCTTTCTTCTTTCTTTCTCTCTTCTCTCTTTCTCTCTTTCTCTTTCTCTTCTTTCTTTCTTTCTCTCTTTTCTTTCTTTCTCTCTCTTTCTTTCCTCTTTCTCTTTTCTTCTTCTTTCTTTTCTCTTTTTCTCTCTTTCTTTCTCTTTCTCTCTCTCTTCTTTCTTTCTTTCTTTCTTTCTTTCTTTCTTTCTTTCTTTCTTTCTTTCTTTCTTTCTTTCTTTCTTTCTTTCTTTCTTTCTTTCTTTCTTTCTTTCTTTTTCTCTCTCTCTTTCTTTTTTCTTTCTTTTTTCCTTTCACTTTTTGGTTCATAACTGGCAACACTTGGGGGTTACTCCTTCTCTGCACTCAGGAATTACTCCTGGTGGTGCTCAGGGGATCATATGGGACATCAGGGATCAAATCCTGGTGGACCATATGAATGGTAAATGTCCTACCTGCTCTACTATTACTCTGGTCCCAATTCTTTGTCTTATTTTTATTTTATTTTATTTTTTAATTTTTTGGTCACACCCAGCGATGCTCAGGGGTTTCTCCTGGCTCTGCACTCAGGAATTACTCCTGGCGGTACTTGGGGGACCATATGGGATGCCAGGGATCGAACCCAGGCTGGCACAGGCCGGCCGCGTGCAAGGCAAACGCCCTACCCGCTGGGCTACCGCTCCAGCCCTCTTTTGCCTTATTTTTAAAAGGCCAGCTCACAAAGAAGCTTTCCAGATGATCAGAGATAAAATGGGTTTCACACATTTCACTGTCTAATCACTCTTTATCTATTTTCCTTTTCACATTCTAACCACACATTATTATGTGTGTGTATGTGTATTATCCACCCTGATTTGTTAACACAATGAGAGGAACTTCATATATATTATTCATAGCTGTGTTTCAGCATGCAGAAAAGTTCATGGTCCAAGATAAAGATCGTTGATATCCATATTTTGAGTAGTTAAAGGTCATAGATCTTTTCCAATAGCAATTATATGTATTTGCTCACAAAGTACTAATATTAATGTTTCCTGAGTGTCCAGTCATGTGATTATGAAAATATCCTTTGAAAAACTTTATAGAGAATAAAATAGAAATTATATATAAAACCAATTGCTATGCAAACTTTTATGACAGTATAAAAAAAACAAAACAAACAGCAGAAAAGTATAAACAATCCACATCACATTATGTCCTCATAGGCTTGATTAGCATGCCTATCTCTACTCTCTGCCCTGACATACATGTGGTAGAATTCAGCCATTGATAAATGCTCCTGGCCCCTGCTTTTGCTGGCCTTGGATATTAGTCTCACACTATTTTTTCTTTAAAACTCACTATAAAGCAGTGATCCTATATATGTCCTTTTCCATCTGACTTATTTCATTCAGCCTGATACTGTTCCTATCCATCAATTTATAGGCAAATTTCAAGACCTCAATTTTCCTGACAGTTACACAGTATTCAATTATATAGATGTACTATAGTTCCTTTATCCTGTCACCTGTTCTCAGACACTCAGATTGTTTCCAGATTCTGGCTAATGTGAATAGAGCTGCAATGAACATAGAATTGCAGATAGTGTTTCTTCTTTGTGATCTTGGGACCCAGGATATATTCTCAGGGAATGGTATTCTTGGGTCAAATGGAATCTCAATTTATAGGTTTTGGACGAATGTCCGTATTGTTTTTCCAAAAGTTTGGATCAGTTGGCATTCCCACCAAAAGTGAATAAGGATCCCTTTGTCCTCACATCCAAACCAGCACCGATTGAGTTGTTCTTGTTCTTTTGGATATGCACCAGTCTCTGTGGTGTGAGATGATATCTCATGTTGTTTTGATTTGCATCTACCTGATGATTAGTGATGAAAAGTGTTTTATCATATGCCTTTTGACCATTTAAATTTTTTCTTTGAGGAATTTCTGCTCATTTCTCCCCCACTTTTGATGGGTGAGAGAGAAGGATAGATAGATAGAGAGAAAGAGAAAGTGAGAAAGAGGGAAAGAGAGATTGCCTGCCATAGAATCTGGTTGTGGGGGTAGGTGGGTGGAAGGAAATAGGGACACATAGTTGTTATGAAATGTGCACTGGTGGAAGGTGTTGGAACACTGTGTAAAAAAATTTAATATTTTTGAATAAATAAATAAATGGGTACCTCTGAACATTCAATCTGACAGATATGCACAGAAATATATCAGAAAGCTTCTGAATGAAAGAAATCTGACATATAAATATTAGTAACAAGTTAAAAACAAAGTTGATAAGTCTGTATATGTTCACTAAAATATTAGTAGCAGAAACTAAAAAATTAATGAAAGACAGCTAGTAAATAATTTTACCATATATTATTGATTTCAAAATACTGAACTTTCCACTGGGCGTTCCTGGAGATGGAGCTGGGGTACCCCCTTCCCTCTCTGACCCATCCCAGAGGCCTGGTGGCCCCACCCATGAACTGCCTCTGGGCTCTTGGCCATGATGCAGAGACTCAGAAGCACCAGGGAGAGCTGCCATCCAGCTCTCCCATCGATCAGCTATGAGGCTCCCAGGAGACAAGATGGGTTTTGGGTGTTGGCCCATCACCTCTGAAGGGCTTTGGAAGAAGCCTGATAAGACTCACTCACCATAATAGTCTCCATTTTCATGATCCAAACCCCACAGCTCATCAGAACCCATGCAAGAGAGAGACTGATCTCGAGACCAGCACAGAGGAGCCGAGTTTGATCCCAGGTACGTGGCTCTCGGACGCAGAAGTATTCCTGGAGTATTCTCCGGTATTCCTGGAGATGGATCTGGGGTCCCCAGTCCCCTCTCTAACCCTTTCAGAGGCCTGGTGGCCCTGCCCACAGATGCCTCAGACCTCTCGGCCATGATGCAGAGACTCAGACACATGGGGAGGGGGAGCTGCCAGCCGGCTCTCACTATAGCTCAACTGACCATGAGACTCCCAAGAGGCAAGATGGGTTTTGGGATTAGGCCCATCACCTCTGTAGGGCCTCAGAAGCAGCAGGGATGAGACTTGCTCACCATAATAGCAGCCATTTTCGTGGTCTGGACCCAGTACACCAAACTAGTGGAACCAATCATGTTCTAGAATATATTACAATCTACAATGTGTAAGAAAGAGAAGCGAGAAGGAGAGAGAGAGAAAGAGAGAAAGGAGATAAAGAACCTGCCATGGAGGCAGGCTGGGGGAAGGAGGAGGGAGAGGGAGGTGGGGGACGTTGGTGATGGGAGATGGCAGGGTGGAGGGATGGGTGTTGGAACACTGTAGAACCAACATTCAAACATGAACATCTTGTAATTGTATATCTAAAGGAAGTATACTTGTAACACTTATCTTCCCGTTGCTCATCAATTTGCTCAAGTGGGTGTTAGTAACGTCTCCATTCGCTGGGAATGAGTCCATTATTGTTAGTATTTTTGGCACAATGAATACACCATGGGTAGCTTGCCAGGCTCTGCCGTGGCTCTGGGTTCATCCCAGGGGTCCAGGAGAGAAGGTCAGCAGACAAACCAATACAAAACAAAAGATGAGTGTTGGCTACTACTGACATGCTCGCTAAGAGCAACTCTGAGCCAGCAAAGGTCAGAGACCCAAGGAATGTAAGGGGAAAGTTGGACTGTAAGTAGGCTTATCTATGGGCAGATGAAGAGCATCACTGCCTTTATAGCTTAAAAGTGGAAATTAAACACAGAGATGCCCAGAGTGTGTAAATTAGCAGTAAGGTCTTAACATTCAGTGCCTGGGAGACAGGACAGGAGGTAAAAGTATGTGCCTAACAAGTGGCCTGACCCAGGTTCAAAGCCCTGAGCACTGCAGGGCTCACTTCCGAGTGCAGACCAGGAATAGGCCTTGAACACTGTCAGGTGTTATGCACACATAAAAAACCTCAGAATTATATTCAAATGTCTGGGATACCCTTAACAAAGAGAATGTATAACTTTAGACTAGTAAAGAGGAAAAAGAAGGAAGGAGGAAAAATGTCTGGCCAAAAGACAAGAGGTGAAAAAAATATACTCGGAGGAATCATTTCTTTTTCAGTGTCAATGAACACCAGAAGGCAGGAACCAGGAGCATGTTCATAAAAAAAAAAATAAAGGTGGTATAATAAAATATTTTTTAAAAAAGAAAAAATACTGGACTTTTATAGGAATGGTATTGAAAACAAACTAGGCATAAACAGAGTGCTTTGTTTACTTGAGACTATAAGATTAAAATGAGATTTACATCCACTTCAAAAAAAGTTCATCTCTGGAGGAACCCTGCATAAGCATGTCTAAAATAATGGCATGTTATTATTAGGACAGATTCAAACAAATATTTTTTAGAAAGTGTTTAGAAATATTTCCCCAGAGAACTAATTCTGTATAATTACAGATAATTAGAGATATTTCTTCCTTTTTATAAAAACCAGATGAGGGCATTCAGGGGCTGGAGGCGATAGTCCAGTGGGTAGGGCATTTGCTTTGCACGCGGCCGACCAGGGTTTGATCCCCAGCATCCCGTATGGTTCCCTGAGCACTGCCAGGGGAGTAATTCCTGAGTGCAGAGCCAGGAGCAAGCCCTGAGCATTACCAAGTGTGACCCAAAAAGCAAAAAAAAAAAAAATGAGGGCATTCAAATGATATAGCAAAAATAATATTTAATATCATTGTAATAGTTTCCAATTTTAAAGCATCCACATGAAAAACAAGAGTATCGTGTAATACGACACCATGAACATTTATTTTCACCATGAACATTTATTTTGATCACTTTTAAGACTGGAAAAAACTAATACAAGTTAATAACACTAAGGACCAGAGTACATGCAAGGCACAAACTCAAACTAAATTTGATAATCGATACTGCATGGCACCCCAGAACACCACAAGATTGTCCTTTGGTGACCCTCACCAGTACTAGGCTAAAGCTGGGAGGTCATCAGTTCTAAGGGTCCAACTACTGAATTGTCACCCACACAGTCCAACGATGTATAGCCAGTGGTTTTAGATTTACTTTAACTTTATTGTACTAAAACTTGTAAAATTCAACACACAGTGAAACAGGTTAAGTCCCTTGTGTTTATTGGTAAAATAAAAGTAGGCCTCCCTGACTACCACTTAGGAAATTCTCTCCCTTACCACCCACACACAAAGCAGGGATAACATAGAGAGAAGCAGGTGATGGATTAAGAAACAACAGCAGACATTTTTGTAAGATTTCCTGAGAAGAGTATTCTTCTATATCCCGTTTGTCCACAAATATGTGAAGAAAATTTTACATCTTTAAGCATGAAAATTATGTGATATTACTTGAATAAGACAGAATTCAATCACAATAAAATGATAACTGGGAGAAACATGTGTGTCAGGTGAGTTTCTGAATGTCTTAAACCACATGCACTGCTACACAGAAGCAACTGCAACTTCTTTTATGTGAAGCTAACACGATCATTTTTCTACTGCTCTCAACATTTTTTAACCATGCTTTATTAGTATTAACATCCTTCTCTGAAGTTTTCCATGAATATTTGACATACACTGGAACAGAAAATACAGGAGTCATTAATCTATCAAGTAAAGAGTAAACACATTAATATTGTCCATGTATTCTGTCACATTACAGTTCATAAAAATCAGAGACACTGTCAAGTAAATTCCAACAAAGTCTGTACCATATCACAAAAATGGATATCTGGAAACTAATCTCGGAGACATTTGATGGTGTGCTAATGGCATCATACAGTAAAATAACCATATAAATTTTGGGGTGGGAGAAAGTGCTACCCAAGTGATCCTTAGGGAGGTTCTGATGAACCGCCAGTGATTCTTGGCCAACTTGGCTGCAGTTTCAATGTGAGAGTCCTTCCGGGGTCTTGCAGTGACAGGGATTATTGGGCCACAAAGGAATGCCCGGCCATCCAAGGTTGCTCCCACCAATGCTCAGGTCACCACATGTTACGACGAATTAAATCCAGGTTGACTGCAAGCAAGCCAAGTGATCTACTCTCTGTACCATCTCTATCTCTGTGGACCCCCCTATAAAATTTTCATTCAAAATTTATATGGCAGCTATTCAATAAAGACCTTCCAATTACAAGCAAATTTACTGCTACTTTAAAGGAGATGCAATGGTGAATATATTGCATTTGAAATATTTCCTAAATGTACTTAGAGTTAAGAACCACATTTTCTCTCCTTTATATATTCATTGGGGTCATACTGGAGTAGACATGTCACTATTAGTAGCATCCTGTGAAACTCTTAGAAAGCTGAGGAATGGCTTGTAGGAATTGTTTGACTTTATAAATCAAAGCGCTTAACAGCATTCTAATAATAAAGTTATGCTCATTGCGGATACTCCTTTGAATTCAAAAGCTCTCCTCTATATATTTTATGAATCGGTTACATTATTGTGTGACCATTTTGTCATGACATACTAAACAAATCCCTATTTTTACATCATCTTACTTTCCATATCCTTTCCCAATGCACTTGCATACACAGCATATTGCTGGGGTGACGATTACTTTGGCATCCAAATCCAAAGTGAAGAATATAAAACAGGAACTATGTGGATTAGTGTATCCTCACCTCCTCATCTCTCTACCCAGAGATATTCCTATCTCTGAATAATTTATCTAAAACAGAGTGCCTCTTACTCATCCAGCAATTGCTGTATCTTCCTACCAATGACAGGAGCCAGGGAAAAAATAAGAAAAAGTTACTAGGGGACTGACCTATGGAAAAATGGATAAAGACAGTTCACATCTGTTCTCACGTATGACTGAAACTACCTGGGTTCACCCTAGTTATTACCATGTGGAACTCAAGTGTGGTATTATTACATCTTTCCATTTTATCAATTTGCCTTTTTTTAAATATTTTTATTATACCACCATTAGATGATATACAATTACAAGATGTCATGTTTTAACTTTGTTCTACAGTGTTCCAACACCCATCCCTCAACCCGTGTCCATCTCCCCCATCACCAATGTCCCCACCTCCCTCCCCTTCCCCAGCCTGCCCCCATGGCAGACTCTTTATCTCCTTTCTCTCTCTCTCTTTTTCTCTCTCTCTCACTCCTAATATAACCTAGAACATGATTGGTTCCACTAGTTTGATGTAGCGGGTCCGGACCACAAAAATGGCTGCTATTATGGTGAGCAATTCTCATCCTGCTGCTTCCGAGGGCCCTACAGAGGGTGATGGGAGCCCACTCCCAAAACCCATATTGCCTCCCTGGGAGCCTCATGGTCAAGTGAGCTAGGGGAGAACTGGATGACAGCTCTCCCCGTTCGCCGAGTCTCTTTATCTTTCTCTATCTCTATTTCTGTCTTTGTATTTCTCTCTCTTCTCCTACACCTTGTGACTTGCCTTACGGTTTATGATGCAATTATCTATGTGAATATTCAGTAGTAAGTTTCAGTGTGACATTATATTTCTTCATTCCCCATCAACCTCCCCAGTTTTGTTACAACTACAATGATCTTTATGGTGTACAGATGTGAAAGATCCTGGTCCTATCAACTTTGTTATCTAAGCCTCTTGTGCGGCTGCACACTGTCATAGCTGTGCGTCTGGTTTGCCCCCTTGTCCGGTTCATCTGATTTCAGAGGCTGGAAGCCTGTAGCCACACCCACAGGCATGGAGAGGGGAAGGTCCCAAATCCCTGCTCCAATTCCAGCCATTGTGGCTTCCCCTACATGACTGAATTACCCTAGGAGCTACATTGGTTTCGGTCGGGGACTAGCCGATTCCTCAGACACTCCATGGGCTGTTCCACGTGGGTTAGGCAGCACAGCTATGCATCTGGTCTGTCCCTTGTCCAGTTCATCTCTATTGTTATTGTTTTTGACATATCGAATACACCACGGGTAGCTTGCCAGGCTCTGCCATGGCTCTGGGTCATCCCAGGGGACCCAGTCTTTTCCTATGTCAGACCATCCACCATCCAGGGCCCCTCAGGGCAGAGCCCTGGAGGTGTAGACAAGCCTATTTCCTGTCTGCCATCTGCCATTGCAGCCAGGCATTGCAGTCACACCTGCAACAACTTGAGGGGCAGGTGGCCCTCAATTTGCTTTTAAAATATCAAAATGTAAAGTTATCAACACCCCTTATTTTCAATGTTTCATTTTTCCCATTATCACCATGCTGATTTCTTCAGCTTCACTTCTGGCCATCATATTTCATGGAGCACCATGCATCCCAAGTTCAAATCATCACAATCCACTTTTAAAGTAATGTATTTCCTCGTGTATTTATTCTCTTTGCTCTTTATCTTCTATTAACTATGGAATTTTTGGTCACTATCCTTTGTTCTGTGTTGATGATGGTACAAGTCATATCACAAAAAAAATACAGAATCATTCACAACTACATAACCTTCATTTTCCAGTAAATCCACCCACCTATCTGCATTGTATACACATGTTCCTTTCATCATTACTTAGGCAATGATGTGAGATGCAAACCAATCACTAATAAAAGAATTTAGAATATACAATAAATCTTGGAAGTATACAAAACTTAGTACCCTGTAACTTTAAACCTAAACCAGAAAAGATATACATGTAAAAGGTATTAGTAATTCTAATAAACTAGAATTACTAGTTTATTAATACTAGTATATTCATAGCAACATTTTAGAATATATTAATACTATGTATATTCTAGCAACATTTTAGAATATATTTTAAGGTCAAAAAGTGTTTAGCAAAAAATAAGATGGACAAAGTAAGTGTAGCACTGCCACTCGTATAATGAAACGCAACACTAAATATGCGTTTCTATCAGCACATAACTATATGAACCTCTAGAAAATACATGATTATTAAATGAAAGAACCCAGAGGTATGAGTTTATGACATAACATAATATTCCATTTATAAAATTTACTTCAATGGGCAAAAATTAAGTGTGATATTAGAAGCCAAGGTTACCATTTTATCAATCACTGGAATGAAGTCATGGGTTTCCGGAAGTTCTGTTAATGATCTATATCTTAGCTTGTTAATTTATATACAGGTGCGCTTAGCTTGTGAAAATGCTCGTGAAGAGATAAATGTAGTGGCAGAAGCCCTACAGTAGGGATAGTCTTTGCCTTACGGTGGCTGACCAAGTTCTATCACCAGTGTTCCATACAGTCTCCTGAGTACTACTATGAGTGATTCTTCAGTGGAGAGCCAAAAAGTAAGCCCCTGCACATTGCTGCATGTAGCACCAAATCCCTCCCCACCCACAAAATAAATATAAACCATGAATAAATATAAAATATAAAAATCGAATAAATATATGCAAAAAACTTGTTTGGAAATCATTAAAAGAAAATGAAAAAATTAAGCTTTTATGATATGTCTAGAGATCAAAACACTATATAAACTCCTAAAGTTTTGCTAAATTGTCCTATAAGATTTAATCAATCCCAGGACATTTTAGAAAATTAAGATAAGATAAATCTAAATATAAGTAACCATATAAATACAATAACATATATAATTAAATTTTTTATACTTTAAGGGTTGCGTATAAAATACTAAGATACACCTAGAGATGAAGAGTTGTTGAATATTTTCTAAACGTAGTTTTTAAGACAGTGTGATACTAATCCATATTTGACAAACTGATTTTATAAAACATATAAAAATATTTT